>APFE030049684.1:2395-71459 GCA_000404065.3 Pinus taeda | reverse complement strand
GAGATGGTGTTTGTTCCGGATGTGTACTCGGAAAACATCATCGGGACAATTTTGAAAAACGTGCCTCTTGGCACGCCTTAGCCCCTTTACAGCTTGTGCAAAGTGATTTGTGTGGTCCACTTACTGTTGCTTCATTCTCTGGCTGCAAGTATTTCTTAACTTTCATTGATGATTTCTCCAGACGCACTTGGGTATACTTCTTAAAACTCAAGAGCGAAGTATTTGACACATTTTTGGCCTTCAAAGCCTTTGTTGAAAAACAATCTGGACATCAAATTCTTAAGCTAAGAACTGATAATGGTGGAGAATATGTTAAAAACACATTCATCAACTTTTGCACCGAAAATGGAATTCAAATGCAACACACGGTTCCATACACTCCACAACAAAATGGTGTAGCTGAAAGGAAAAATCGCACCTTAAAGGAAATGGCTAACTGTATGCTGCAATCTAAAGGACTCAGTCTTAGTTTTTGGGCCGAAGCAATTAATTGTGGAAATTATATAATAAATCGCACTCCTACTAAGGTTCTAAAGAATATCACTCCAGAAGAAGCTTGGAGTTCCATTAAACCAGATGTAAGTCACTTTCGTATTTTTGGAAGTGAAGCAGGGGCCCATATTCCAGATGAAAAGCATAAAGCTTTAGAACCTAAGAGTGAGAAATGTACTTTTGTTGGATATTCTGAAAATGTAAAAGGTTATAGACTTATTCCATTTAAGTCCAAAAATGTTATCATTAGAAGAGATGTAAAATTTGATGAAAATAAATCGGCATGTGAGCCTAGTCCGACGGATGTGCCACCTCTTCCTATCTCTTCTACTTTTGAAAACATTTCTTCTTCAGATGATGAAAGTGAGGATGACAATCCTCCCCCACCTTCTCAGGATCCTTAACTTCCAAGATGGGTCCGTGCTACTCGAGATGCAGCAGGTGATCTGGCCGGTGATCCTACAGATCAGCGCCGTACACGTTCTCAGTTTGAAAGAGCCTCTTCTTTACTGGCTCAAGCTCCAGTAAATCATGATCCTGACACTTTTGCAGAAGCTTCAGGCCATCCACATTTGGGAAGCAGCTATGAATGAAGAATATCATTCATTGTTGGCAAATGATACATGGGATCTTGTTCCTCTACCAAAGGGACGCAAACTTGTTAGATGTAAATGGGTTTAAAGAACAAAGTATGGACCAGATGGGAAAGTTGATAAACATAAAGCTCGTCTTGTTGCTAAGGGCTTTTCACAGGTTGAAGGCATTGACTACACTGAAACCTTCTCCCCTGTTGCCAAAATGAACTCTATCCGCCTTGTTTTTTCCCTTGCTGCCTCTTTAAAATGGGAAGTCCATCAGATGGATGTTAAATCTGCCTTCTTGCATGGGGACTTGCATGAAGAAATCTATATGGAACAACCCATTGGCTTCATCCAAACAGACTTCAGCCTTGTATGTCGACTTAAGAAATCTCTTTATGGTCTCAAGCAAGCTCCTCGGGCTTGGTATGCCAAAATGGATAGCTTTCTTTTAGAATCTGGCTTTTCTACGTGTTATTCTGACAATACTGTCTACACTAAGAAAGTGGGAAACTCTCTTATCATCCTTGTTCTTTATGTTGATGATCTTATCCTTACTGGTAGTGATCCCAACCTTATAAACTATGTGAAGTCCAGCCTTAAAAAGAAATTTGAAATGACAGACTTAGGACACTTACACTATTTTCTCGGTCTTCAAGTCTTGCAATCCAAGGAGGGTATTTCCCTTTCCCAGTCCAAGTATGCTTGTGATATTCTTCGTCATTTTCACATGGAAGATTGTAAGCCAGCTCCTTCTCCCTTTCAGTCTGGTGTCAAACTTTCAGTCTCTTGTACTTCTCCTGAAGTTGATGCTACCTTATACCGTCAACTTGTAGGAAAACTCTTGTATTTAACCCATACTCGTCCTGACCTTTCCTTTGCTGTTGGCCTTGTTGCTCGTTTTTTGCAAAACCCCCGTGAAAGTCATTGGAAAGCAGCTAAAAGAATACTTCGTTATGTTCGAGGTACAATACAGTTTGGGATTCATTACAGTGCCAAAGCAACTCCTCTATAAGTTGGTTTCACTGATTCTGATTGGGCTGGTGACCCTGATGATCGGAAGTCTACTGCCGGTTATGTCTTCACTCTTGGTTCAGGACCTATTACATGGGCTTTTAAGAAACAGGCTGCCATTTCTCTTTCGTCAGCAGAAGCAGAGTATCGTGGTGCCGTGGAAGCTAGTAAGGAAGCCTTGTGGCTTCGTCAGATCCTATCAGAATTGGGCTTTGAGCAGCAGCATCCGACTACACTTTGGTGTGATAATCAAAGTGCCATTCAGCTTTGCAAAGATCCAGTTCAGCATCAGCGCAGCAAACACATTGAACTTCACATGCACTTCATCAGAAAGCTCATTCATGACCATGTTCTTGAAGTGCAATATTGTTCAACAGATGATCAGGTTGCAGACATCTTCACAAAGGCTCTCACAGAGGCGAAGTTCACTAAACTTCGATATATGCTTGGAGTTCAGGAAGTTGTCACTAAGGGGGGATAGGCTCTAGTGCCTCCTTTCTTCTCCTATTATGTCATATTTGTAAATCCTTCAATCCTATCCCAAGTTGTTCTTAAGGGGGGATGTTAGGATATTCCGACACATAGGAAATAGTTAAGTTCAACTTGGTCTAGTATAGAGTTAGGTTTAGAGTTAGGTAAAGTGTGTTTCTTTACCGTTGTACATTTTGTAACTTACAATCCGACGGTCACGATATGTAGTGATCCGACGGTTCATTCTCTCCTCGGTATTACCGACACTTGATCCGTGGCTTGACACCCGATTGGTCCATGAATTCTATTTAAAGCGCATGGAGGGTCATTTGTAGGTTAACCGTGCATGAGAGAAGCTTATGTAAATTTTCATTCTTTTATTAATAAATTGCCTGTAGTAGCCACGTTGGCGCAGGCCGTGGACTGTTTCCCTCTCTGAGGGTTTTAACCACGTCAAAATACTGGTGTATTGATCTGTGATCTGTTTGTGAGCGGTGTCCTTTTGGTGTTCTGTCTGAGGAACTTACCCTGTAAATTCCTACATTTGTCACAAATTTATGAATGCTTAATCATAAAGGTTCCACATGATGAAAATGAATGAATATGCTATGTAATGACATTTGATAAAATTTGACTAAGATAAATAAGGAGTACAATAAGATCAATGTGTAACACATACTCAAATCACTAATTATATACCCAAACCATCAAGATGAAACACTTATTTAATTAAAATTCTGAAACACCATGAAACAACTCATCTTACCACATATAGCCAAAACATCAAGAGTTAGAATAGAGTAGTAAAGTGATTGCAATAAAAATAATACACATTACATATATCATATACACATGGATCATACATATCAAGCTAAATGTGGTAGCTAAAGAAACATATTCCTACAACTAGTGTCTTAGATGGCCAAAGAAAGGTGTCATCAAACCAATGATACATCCATGAATTAAATATAGATCCATATCTCAATTGGAAAATGATTAATGTGAGAATAATTGTAGTGGTTGACAACATGCTCAATGATAGTGAAAATGATGATAGTTGTGGGTTATATGTCCAAAGTCCCACACTTGAGGAAACTCTAATAAGAATGTTATAGGAATGACGAACATGTTCATCGAAACTCCATCAAAATACGATGAAAACAAATATGGCAGTTATGATGACAATAAAATTAACATACATGATATTATAATTACATAATGTACTTGGAGTCGACAAGGAAAATTATCATGAGGGCAACAAGAACTTGATGAATTGATGATGGAAATGAACCTGGTGTTACGGGCTTAAGGATTATGGGTTAACATATCTAGGTTTTAGGGGGTTTTAGGAATTAATGGGTTTAGGTAAGGGTTTTAGGGGTTTAGGAGTCAAGGATTAAGGTTTAAGGGTTAGGGCTTAGGGGTTTGAGAGATAGGAGGTTGAGATTTAGGGGGTTTAGGGGATGCAATAAAAGTGGATGCAAAAGTAGATGCAATATTCAATGCAAACTTGGATGCCAAATATGATCCAAACGTGGATCCAAAAGTAGAAGAAAGCATGGTTGCATTAGTAGGCAAAAAACTTGGAGAAAATTATGGTGAAACAAAAGTGGATGCAATAACGAACATAGAAAATGACATAAACTTGGATGAAAAATAAGATATAAAAAGGGATGTAAACATGGACGGAAGCATCGGTGCAACAGTGGACACAAAATTAGATGAAATGGTTGATGTAATGGAAGTAGATGAAAAAGTAGATGTTAAATGAGATGAAATACTTAATACAATATGATGGGACCAGCCTGTGACTTAAGGTTCAGCACTAATCAACAATGATTAATACAAATGATTAAATCAATGTAATTTGATTAACTATTAATTGAAAGGGTTAGCGCAGATTTTTTTTTGTGCATTAATGGTTGTATTGAATTGTTTGTACGTTGAGAGAACAGTTGTCCTGTCCTCGGGTTCCCTTCCCGCTCTTGGACTAAACCCTAACCCTCACTTCATTTCATTTCGGCATTTTCATTTTGCTCTTCTCAGTGGTGAGAGCTCTATCCGCCAGTTTTGTTGGTGATTGTAATGAATTCGAGCTCGATGCTATGTCCATGCTCTACTATGGGTTCCTCTGTTGGTTGGATGGATAACTCTGCTTAGTATTTGTCTTGGCTGCCTGGTTAGTTCTTCTCCGTCATTAAGTTGTTGGCTTCGTTGATTTCACGCGGGGGGGGGGGGGGTTTCTCTGTTTTCTTGTAATCTGGTGCTCTTCTGGTAGTCGTTGTTTCTCCTTCGTCCTGCTGAACTCCTTTAATGATATTTTTCATTTTCCTGTATGATTATTTCTTAGTTTGACTTGTCTGCAATGCAATTGTTAACACAGGTTGTGGCCACAAAGGACCCTTTCCTCTACGTCGTTCAGCTCTGGCAAGGTAACAACTCCTTCCTTGCTATACTCTATTTCATCATATTTTCTTAAGAGCTAACAATTGTTTCTCCTCATGAGCAGATTTTCCTTCAATGGTCGTGACCCAAATGTGGGTTCTTTCGTCCAGCGCTAACTAATGAACTGGTAAGTTCTCTTGGGGTTTCTTCTCCCTCACTATCCGTCATTCATTCTCCTAACCTTCTGTATGACAACGCAAATGCTTTTTTCTGGTCTCTGTGCAGGTTTGTTGTGGCTCCTAGTCAGACTGCTACTCAACCCTTCCTCCAAACGGAACTGGTAGGGTCGTTCCCTGTTGCAATTTTTTTGTTTGAGGGTTTTCCCTAAATTGGTTTCTCCTTTGGTGTAGTAGGTCGATAGGCTAGGCACTTAGACTCTATCGTATTCATTTGTTGGTTGATGTTGAATGGCCTTCGGGCTCAGTTGTATGTAATTTCGTTTGTTCTTCAATGGACTATAATTGTTTAGGGTTGTAACCCTAACCCTCGTTCACTGTCTTTCTCCCGGAGGAGGGTTTGTTCAGCGTTAGGGTTTGTTGGACTTCGGAACTTTGTATTTATATTTTCTATATACTGGTCTTGACACTAAAATGCTTTTAAAGATGAATGAAAAAGAAATTTCAATGTACAGGGTTACCTTTCTTGTAAATGCATCGCACTGTCACTGTATTTAATTTGTTAGCTACTACAGTCGTTGCGTATTCTTGTATTTCTGCAATTTGTTGATGTGGCTGGAACTGCCTGCTCAGTCTCACGTAAATATAATATCTCTGCCTATCATTCAATTCTTGTAACTATGTCTCTGCTTGTCACTCGTTTTTTGGAACTTCGTCACTGTTTGTCTGGAAGGGTTTCTGGTAAAATAAAATACACAGTTTTTCTATTTGTTACAGATGATAGTAATTATAATAAAACAACAAGCCTCAATCATATGGATTCAAAATGAAAGTGTTTCTCTTGTATTACTTTTCTGTGCTGGAATGTCAAACCTTTTTCCACAATGTGGTACATCTGTTTAGTAATGTTACAATACAGTTATGCAAATTGTTTGCAGTTGTTTCTTCAGTTACACAGTTGATAACTATTTTTCTATTTGAGTTTTCCCATTCTGTGGAATACATAGATGATATATATCTTTTTGTGTTTTTTTTTTTTAAGTAAATAGCTATAAAATAAATAAAAGAAAAAAAACAAAACAATAGTGTGCCTATAACCACTTTCACCTAAGTGTGTTGTCCCTAAATACCTATTAATTGATAGTGAAATAAAATAAGTTCCTAACACTGTTTTAATCAGCAAACATAAATGAAATCTAATGATGATGAATTTCTCCTCCTTAGCTGAGACCAAACACCCGGTCATGGTGCCCTTAGCTAGATGCTCCTGCATTAGGCTCCTGGGGTAAGAAAGATTCATGACTCTTGTCCATTAGCTTCTCGACTAAATAGCCTGCCTGTTGTATCTGTCTGGCATTAAGCCATGAACTGTCCTCAATGGGATGGTTCTTCCACTTGACCAGATACTGTAGGTATTCCTTCTGCTGAGTTCACTTCGCCACCTGAGTGTCGTGGATTCTCTCGATCTCAAGGGGTTGAGCTAAAGGCATCTGTCTCATCCAAGTCTCACTCCCTTCCTGTGTGTCCCGTGTAGGCCGTGATGTATTGTCTTCCTCCAGACTGGTAGTATATGGAAACAAGTCTGCCACATTGAAGATGGGTGAGATGCCTATTCATGGTGGCAATTGAAATTCATAAGTATTGGCTGAAAATTTTCGGAGAATTTTGCAGGGGCCAATCTTTTTGTATTTCATTTTGTTGTATGCACCTCTAGGAAAACGTTCCTTGCGCAAATGCGCGAGGACTTCATCCCCCACATTAAACTGTACCTATCGACGTTTCAAATCTGCCTGCTGCTTATACTTTTGACTATTGTCCTGCAACTTCATTTTTACCTGCTCGTGTAGATCATTCATTTCTTTGGCGAAATCTTCACCATCAACACTCCATATTTACAGCTGTCCTGTATCTCGTAACTCATGGACTCCATGAGGATGCATGCCATTTAAGATCTAAAAAGGATTGTAACCCGTGCTGCGATTGGGTGATTCGTTGTAAGCGAACTCTGCCTGGGCAGGTACACGATCCCACATTCGTGAATTTTCCCCGATCAAACTTCATAGCATGTTTCCCAAGCTCCTGTTTACCACCTCTCTTTGCTCGTCGGTCTGTGGGTGATAAGTAGAGCTAAAACTTAACTATGTGTCCATCTTCTTCCACAAGGTGCACCAGAAGTGCCCTGTAAAATTCACGTCCCTATCGGAAAGAATGGACTTAGGTAGGCCGTGTAGCCTGATGATCACTGTGAAAAACAAGTGGGCCACATGAGTGGCATCACTGGTTATTTTACAAGGGATGAAATGTGCCATCTTTGAGAACCGGTCTACTACTACCATCACCAAATCATAACCCCACTGCGTCCTTGGTAGACCCAAGACGAAGTCCAAACTGACTGAGTCCCACGGTCTACTCGAAATCGGCAATGGTGTGTAGAGTCTCATATTCTAACTGTGTCCTTTCGCCAACTGACACACTTTACATCTTGTCACAAATATCTGCACATCACTTCGCATGCTTGGCCAATAATAAAAATGGCTGAGCTACTCTAATGTTTTATCTATGCCAAAATGCCCGGCTAGATCTCCACTATGCTTCTCCCGATTGATATTCTCTCTCATCGAACAATCAGGAATGCATAACTGTCCCCCTCTAAAAAATAGCTTCTCCTGCAAATTATAGTCCAACCATGTACTATTATTTCTCAGCAAAGGATTCTGACCGGCTTCATAAGCCTCTTTGAAATCTGCATTGGTCTGATACAAGTATTTCAAATGATCAAAGCCCATCACTTGTATCGTACTCTCCTGCAAGAGAAAGGCTCTTCTGCTCAACACATCTGCCACCTTGTTGGCCTGCCTGCTAATGTGTTTCAACACAAAGGTGAAACTCTATAAGAATTCAACCCACTTAGCATGCTTGTGATTCAGCTTATGCTATTGCATCATGTATTACATTGCAGAATTATCAGAAAATAAAACAAACTCACTTCCCAGCAGATAGTGTCTCCGATGCTTTGGTGCTTGGACAATAGCATAGAATTCTTTGTCGTAGGATGAATACTTCTTCCTGCTCTCATTCAACTTCTCGCTGAAAACCGCAATAGGTTTGTCTTCTTGGATAAGTGCAACTCCAATGGCCGTACTGGTTACATCACAGCAAACCTGAAAAAGCTTTTTAAAATCTGGCAATCTCAGGATCGGTCTTTCTGTGATCTTCTTCTTCAGTAGCTGAAAGCTCTTCTCTGCTGCCTCAGTCCAATGAAAAGGCTGACTTGCCTTTTTTATAGTGTCCAACATAGGTGCGCAGATTTCACTGAAATTCCTTATAAATTTATGGTTAAAACTTGCCAGGCCATGAAAACTACGTACCTCAAAAAGAATTTTTGGGGATGGCCAGTTAACGATTGCTGCAATCTTCTCTGGGTCCATCTTCAACTTGTTCTACAATCACAAAACCCAGATAAACCAATTCTCTTTGAAGAAAAGTACATTTTTCAGATTTATCAGCAGCTTATTCTGCTACAATTTTTCCAGCACACTTCGAACATGTCGGAAGTGTTCCTCCTTAGTCTTGCTGAAAAATAATATATCATCAAGATACATTATTACAAACTTTCCAATGAACTCTCTCAACATTTCATTCATTAGTCACATAAAGGTACTAGGGGCGTTACTTAATTCGAATGGCATTACCAACCACTCGTACATCCCTTCATTGGTCTTGAAGGTTGTCTTCCACTCATCCCTTTCCCTGATTCGAATTTGATGGTAACCACTCTTCAGATCAATCTTCGAGAAGTATGCTGCCCTGCTTAGGCATTCCATCATGTTTTCCATCCGTGGCAGTGGAAATCTATACCTGATGGTAATTTTGTTGATGGCCCTCAAATATATGCACATTCGCGATTCTCCTCCTTTCTTGGGAGTGAGAACTGTTGGAACTGCGCAGGGGCTCAAACTCTCCCTTATCAGCCCTTTATCCAGCGATTCCTGCACCTGTTTTCTGATTTCCTTGTTATCTTTGGGGCTCATCCAGTATGTTGCCTTGTTCGGTAGACTTGCTCTAGGTATAAAGTCAATATGATGACTTATACTTCTCGTAGGAGGCAATTTATCTGGTAAATCGTCCACTAATATATTGCTGAATTCCTACAGCATTTTCTAAATTTCTGTAGGAAAATCAGATAGTTTTGTGTGTGACAGCATTGTTTTTTCCCTTCTTACAGTAGCATAGTTCACTTCACTATCTTCAATTTGCTTCAAAAATTGTTTTCCACCCATTAGTAACACTCTCGTCCCACTTGTTTCTGTTGTCTCCTCCTCCTTGATGGGCACAAGTGTGTGCTTGATCCCATCTTTGAAAAACTTGTAATAGTTTGTCTTCCCATCATGCACTACCGTCCTGTCATATTTCCATGGCCTCCCTAGCAGTATATGACATATGTCCATTGGCATAATATCACAAATAACCTTGTCTTTATACCTGCCAATATGGAACTCAACTTCACACTGTTTGTCAACCAACATCTGATGGCCTTTCTACAACCACGATACCTTATAAGGAATGGGGTGCTTCAGCCGCTTCAAACCCAACTTCTATACCATCTTTATGGCAACCAGATTATCCGTGCTCCCACTGTCGATAATCAACTTGCAACATTTTCCGTGCGACTTACAAACTGTCTGGAATAATGCTTTCCTTTGAGTTTTTTCAGCTGTCTCCTTGGCTGGTTTTAATAACACTTTATTCATAACTAAGGCTTCCCCTGTTTCTGGCACATTCTCTGCTTCCTGGAGAGGTGCCTTTGCTTCCTCTGGTTGTGCAACATACGCTCCTCTCTGACCAGCTTGTTCCACTTCAGGACATTCAAAATATATGTGCCCCCACTTGTGGCACCTGTAGCACTGATAGGTAGCTCCTCTGCCTCGGCCATTCCCTCTTCCTCGCTGATATGGCCTGCCACCTCTAGTGCTATCTCCTTTTTCTATTGTCCCTGTATTTTTGGAACTGCTGCCCTCTTCACTATTACTGGCAGTTTCTCCTCTGTCATAGCACTGTCCTCTTCCTCTATCGGTTCCCCATTCTCTCCTAGCATTTTTCTTTCTAGCGATCTTCTCCTCTGCCTTCATGGCACTCTAATAGGCTTCCTCTATGTTTTTTGGGGAAAGAATGCTGATTTCATCCAATATTTCCAATCTCATACCATTTACATATCCTGTTGTTTTTTCCCGGGTGTCCTCAGTGTAACCAGCTCTTAAATTTACCCAGTAGAATTCCTCAGTATACTCTCTCACTGTCATCCCTTTTTGCCTCAAATTTTGCACTTGCTAATGCAGTGCAATCTGGTAGTCTTTGGGCAGAAATCTGCCTTTCAACTTGGCCACCATTCTTGGCCATTTCTTTATTGGCAACTTGTTCATCCTTCTTCTCTCCGCTTAGACACTGTCCCACCATAGGGCTGCATGTCCCTTTATCTTTCTTGCAGCGAACTTAACTCTCTGATCTTCACTGACCTCTTCACACTCGAAATATTTGTCCAATTCACTGATCCAGTCCAACAGAATTTCTATGGACAAGCTGCCGTCATAATTTGGAATTTCTGGTTTAGGCTTGCTACTAGCCAATAGGACCGACCTCAACAATCTCATTTCCAACCCTTCTTCATCCAATCCATCTGTTGTAACTATGGCTTATTCTTCGCTATCATCTCCTACCTCTGGATCCCTTCTCCTTCATGCTTCAACTGCCTTCAAACGGGCAGTAAGGATCCTGATTTCCTCCCGCAATCCTTCCTCTGCTGCTCTCCGAGCACCTCTTCCATGACCTCGTCTTCCAGCCTCCATTTCTGAGGAAAACTCTAAATCCTGCTATGATACCACAATATGATGGAACCATCCCATGAATTAAGGTTCAACACTAATCAACAATGATTAATACAAATGATTAAATCAACGTAATTTGATTAACTATTAATCAAAAGGGTTAGCACAGATTTTTTTTTGTGCATTGATGGCTATATTGACTTGTTTGTACATTGAGAGGACAGTTGTCCTGGCCTCAAGTTCCCTTCCCGCTCTTGGACTAAACCCTAACGCTCACTTCATTTCATTTCGGCATTTTCATTTTCATCTGCTCAGTGGTGAGAGCTCTGTCCACCAGTTTTGTTGGTGATTGTAATGAATTCGAGCCCGATTCTCTATCCACGCTCAACTATGGGTTCCTCTATTGGTTGGTTGGATAACTCTGCTCAGTATTTGTCTTGGTTGCCTGGTTAGTTCAGCTCCGTCATTAAGTTGTTGGCTTCGTTGATTTCACGCGGGGGGGGGGGGGGGGGTTGTTCTATGTTTTCTTGTAATCTGGTGCTTTTCTGGTAGTCGTTGTTTCTCCTTTGTTCTGCTGAACTCCTTCAATGATATTTTTCAGTTGCCTGTATGATTATTTCTTAGTTTGACTTGTTCGCAATGCAATTGTTAACACAGGTTGTGGCCATGAAGGACCCCTTCCTCTGCGTCGTTCGGCTCTGGCTAGGTAACGGCTCCTTCCTTGCTATACTCTATTTCATCAGATTTTCTTAAGAGCTAACAATTGTTGCTCCTCGTGAGCAGGTTTTCCTTCAATGGCTGCGAACCAAATGTGGGTTCTTCGGTCCAGCGCTAGCTAATGAACTGGTAAGTTCTCTTGTAGTTTCTTCTCCCTCACTATCCGTCGTTCATTCTCCTAACCTTTTGTATGACAACGCTAATGCTTTATTGTTGTCTCTGTGCAGGTTTGTTGTGGCTCCTAGTCAGACTGCTACTTGGTCCTTCCTCCAAATGGAACTGGTAGGGTCGTTCCCTATTGCAATTTGTTTTGTTTCAGGGTTTTCCCCAAATCGGTTTCTCCTTTGGTGTAGTCGGTCGATAGGCTAGGCACGGATACTGTGTCATATTTAATTGTTGGTTGATGTCGAATGGCCTTCGAGCTCAATTGTATGTAATTTCATTTGTTCTTCTATTGACTGTAACTGTTTAGGGTTGTAACCCTAACCCTCGTTCACTGTCTTTCTCCCGAAGGAGGGTTTGTTCGGCCTTAGGGTTTGCTGGACTTTGGAACTTTGTATTTATATTGTCTATATACTAGTCTTGACACTGAAATGCTTTTAAATATGAATGAAAAAGAAATTTCAATGTACAAGGTTACCTTTCTTGTAAATGCATCGCACTGCGACTATATTTAATTTGTTAGCTGTTATGGTTGTTGCATATTCTTGTATTTCTACAATTTTTTGATGTGGCTGGAACTGCCTGCTCAGTCTCGCGTAAATATAATATCTCTGCCTGTCATTCAATTCTTGTAACTACGTCTCTGTGTGTCACTCGTTTTCTTGAACTTCATCACTGTTTGTTTGGAAGGATTTCTCGTAAAATAAAATACACAGTTTGTCTATTTGTTACAAATGATATTAATTATATAAAAACAACAAGCCTCAATCAGATGGATTCAAAATGAAAGTGTTTCTCTTGTATTACTTTTTTGTGCTGGAATGTCGAACCTTTTTCCAAAATGTGGTACATTTTTTTTGTAATGTTACAATACAGTTATGCAAACTGTTTGCAGTTGTTTCTTCAGTTACACAGTTGATAACTATTTTACTATTTGAGTTTTCCCGTTCTATGGAATACATAGATGATATATATCTTTTTGTGTGTTTTTTTAAAGTAAATAGCTGTAAAATAAATAAAAGAAAAAAAACAAAACAACAATGTGGCTGTAACCACCTTCACCTAACTGTGCTATCCCTAAATACCTATTAATTAATAATGAAATAGAACAAGTTCCTAACATTGTTTTAATCCGGAAACATAAATGAAATCTAATGATGATGAACCTCTCCTCCTTAGCTGAGACCAAACACCCGGTCATGGTGCCCTTAGCTGGATGCTCTAGCATCACAAAACCTAACGTAAAAGTTGATGCAAAAACATACAAAATATTTGTTGCAAACTTGGACAGAGAAGCAGATGCAAATGTGGATGAAAAAGTGGAAGAAAATGTGGGTGTAATGGTAGGTGCAAAACATGGCAAAAATTGTGGCGCAACAAAAGTGAATCCAATGGAGGACACAAAAAGAGGATGCAAAAAGGGATGCAAAAGTGGACGCAAACATGGGTGCAATAGTGAACATAAAATTGAATGCAACAGAAGCAGACGCTAAAGTAGATCCAAAACGAGACGCAAAACCCGATGCATAAAAATGAGATGTAATATTTTAATGCAAAAGAGGATGTAAACGTGGGTACAGTAGTAGGTGCAAAACATGGTGTAAATTGTGGCGTAACAAAAGTGGATGTTAAAGTGAAAGCAATGATAGACACAAAAAAAAAAAAATTAACTTTGATGCAAAAGAAGAGTAAAAAAGGGATGAAAACATGGGCGCAACATTGGATGCAAAATTCGATGCAACAGAAGTAAATGAAAAAGGAGACTAAAAACTCAATGCAAAACCTGACACAAAAGTGGATACAAAAACAGATGAAAAAATATATGCAAAAGTTGATACAAACTTAGACATAAATGAGGATGCAATTGTGGATGAAATTAGAAGCAAAAGTGGTGCAAAGGTAGGCTCAAATTGTGGCACAACAAAAGTGGATGCAATACTAGACATAATAATGGATGCAAAAGAATTATGGAAATGTCGATGCAAAAGTAGTTGCAACAAAAGTAGATGCAAAACTAGACACAAAACTTCGCACAAAGGGGCATGCAAAAATGATGCAAAAATGGATGAAAAAGAGGTTGTAAAAGAGGATGCAAAAGCTAATGCAAGTGTATGTGCAAAAAGTGGATGCAATAGAGAATGCAAAAGTGGGTGAAACAAAATTAGGTGCCAAATTAGATGCAAAACCTAGTGCAAAGAATGGTGCAAAACTTGGCACAAAACCTGGTGCTAAACTTGGTGCAAAACATTATGCAAATTTTGTATCAAGTTTTGCACCATATATGATAAATGGGCACAAATAGCACAAAAATGGGCTCTAGATGCTAAAAAGGAAGCAAAAAGGGACACTAATCATAGGGATTTGTTGTAGTGATTAGTTGACAAATGTCTTATGGTGGGGGACATCTACAGTTCAACCTAGCCTAATGGACTAACATAGATATATGTTAACCTAAAACATATAAGTGCTAAAAGAGATCATATCTGTACGAGTGCAAACCTTTCGTCAAATTTTGTACTCTAAAAATTGTTTGCACCTCAAAAAATTTGATCCTTCTCTATGTTGATAAATCTAAAGTTAACATGGATCTATACTAGTATTTAATATTGTAACTTTCTTATTTACATTCTTATTGAGCCAAGAGGCTCATTCTACAGCCCGGTATGATGTGTAAGGCTCTACATTCGTCATCAAATGTTAAGGCTCTCCGTTCATTACCAAAGTTGAAATTTTGCATGTTGGCCAAAATAAAAATTTAAAAAAATCTAAAAATAAAAATAAATAAATAACTATACAAAACATTTAAATAATATTGTTGCACTTGAAGAAATTGGATCCCTTTAGGCTCATGTTAAATTTGTATTTAAGATGGACCTATGCTGGTATTATATTAAAATTTGGAAAAATATGTATATACCTTATAATCTAATAGAATGTTAAAATAAAAAATGCTATGGGAGAAAAAGTGATGTGGGAGCATTTCATGGGATATCTTCAAAATACAATTTTCTAAATCAAGGAAGTCTCTAGAATTTCTAGAATTTCTAGATGATGTAAAATTTCTAGAAAAAATATGTAATAGAAACTAATGGTATTTAGAAAGCAAGCTCTTAAGATGAATTCTAGATTTTATAGATTTTAGAAAATACAAGAGTATGTAAAGTCTACAAACAATTTGTTGGGGAAAAACTATGATAGGTTACTAAAATCAAGAAGTTTTCTCTCAAATTCCTTTAAAAATTAATGAGAAAAGTTATCACTTATAAATAACATGACGAAAACATAAACTTAGTACCTACTTTGTTGACCTTCGCAATATATGTTGAGGACAATAAGCGTAGCCACAACAATTTACAATTGTTGCACGAAATTTGCATACCACAAATATTTCACTCCTCACCTTACTCACCAAATTACCTTCCCACTGCCGCGGAAGGATTTATGATTTGATTCAACACATCTAAAACATGGTTTTCACTTGAAAACGTGAGTATCCATCCCCTGTCACCGCCCTCCCCATTGAATCTACCCCTTTTGTAAATACTGACATTGTCGTAGAAATTATCTTCATCTGTAAATAATGTGGAGCGTTGTGTCCACATATACACATGTACCCATGCTCTGTTAAGGAGGATTCATGGCGGTTACAAACCCTGTGATCGGCACCACCATTGCATGCTTCGAATCTTACAACAAAGTCATCACGGTACGTGATAAAGCACATCAATATTGCACTGTGTGAATGTACTTTCTCTAGCACCACCGGAGATTCATCTCTAGATGGGACCTCCCACAGTGTCACACCATGAAAAACTGTTCAGGAATTTTTCAAACTCCTGCGCAAACTTCACCGTAGATAATTTAATTTTAGATTTATGAGTATAAAAATATTTAATTATAATATTTAAAATATAAATATAATATTTCAAAATTTGAAATTGATGTTATTTTATCATTATTTGATCACCAATATGTTAATTAAATTTAAATATACTTACAATAATTTTGAGAAATATTATTATGTGTCTCCAAATTCCTTATATTGACGAATAATTCTCACAATGATTTTCCTAAAAACAAACAACAAACTAAATATATTTTACAATTTAATTTATTACTACTGCCATCCCAGCGGTTCCTTAAGGTATTTTATAGTTTAATTTATTACCTTTACTGCCATCATGCTTTCAGAGTGCTTCGGCCATCTCCTGATCTGCACACAAAAACGTGTTTCTTCATCACAACGAAAATGGATATATGGTTTCGTTACAAATAAAACTTAGCTAAAAATTTTGTAAAACTTAAATAAAATTAAGGAAATTTTTCTCAACATATTTCTTCGCGACAGAGAAAATATATACATCAATTTTGTATGAAATAAGTATTCGTTACAGGTACTCACACAAAAGTTGTGAAACTCTTGTGAAAACGTGAAGAAATTTAGGCGTTGCAACTGACTCCATGCTGGCCGTTCCAACTGACTCCATGCTGCTTCGATCGTGAAACGACACTTCTCCGCCGTAATCTCTTCCAATGACCCGCATTCCGCAACATTCTGGATTCCGACATAACCACACCTGTTTATGTTGAGAAATTTGAGACGTCCAAGTTTTGGAAGATTCATATGCTGCAAATTCTGGCAACCCGCCAGATTCAGTTTTACAATGGTTGATTGGGAGACTTCAACCTCCCTCAGACGACGGTTATGTGAAAGATCAACAATTTCCAGCATAGGGCAAGCACCGGCAGGAATGCTTATGGCTGATATGTGTGTGCCGCACAAAGTCAAATCTGTGAAAGCGGCCATGGCATTATTATCCAAGGTAATTTTTTCTATTGGACAAGAGATTATAGTCAAAACTTTCAGATGTTTCAGCAGTGAGATTCCTGCCGGTAATATGCGCAATTTGGAGCCATATATTTCTAACCTTTCCAAACATGTGAGCTGTTCAATAGGTGTGCTGATCTGCATTAAATTGAAGCATTTGACCAGAATCAACTCTTTTAAGTGCACTAAAGAGGCCACAGAACATGGTAACTCTCTGAAGCTGTTGCTCCCTATTTTTAGTTGTTCTAATTTGCACAGTGGTTCTAAGTTCGAGGGCAATTCTAATAAACTCGTCTCTTGTAAATTCAAGTATCTTAAATGCCTCTGAGAGCCGATTCCCTCTGGCAAGTGTAGCAATTGACCACAGCCTTTGAAGTCGATATGCTCCAGTGTGGAAATCTCTCCCAAAAAACCCTTTGGGATGTTCAGATTAATGCAGTCTCGCAATGTCAAATGTTGAAGTTGCGATAATTGAGAAAAGGAATTGGGCAATGTGGTTAGTTGAGTAGAGCCAGATAGATCTAAATGCCTTAGCATTTTAAGCTCCGAGAAGTCAAACGGGAGTGATAGTGTACTTATGACATGTTTCAACACTATCTCAGTCAAGTTCTGCATCAAAGTGCCTATCGATCCAAGAAAACCGAAAAAACTATTTCCATCAAATGATTTCTTGGAATGTTGAAGATCAACTGGCTGGGCGCTGTTCGAAGTACTTGAAAATGGATCCTCTTTGAAAGAGACGTGGAGCACACGCAAATCCAAAGGTATCTGCAATGACGATAATTAATTAATTTTCAGGAAGTGAGTGCATGAATCTAACTACATAACTGAGTACATGATTAACGAGAGCGCGGGACAAATACTTGTAAAAGATTTTAGAGTTACTTACTTCATCAATAGAACCGAAGAAATTTTGGAGGTGGACGTCTTTAAGACGTTGAAGTTCCAAAACTCTTAAACTTTTGACTGAAATGGTACTAGGAAGGGAAATGAAGGGAGAATTACGCCAACGGAGCCATACCAAATTCCCGGAGATGGAACCAAGAAACGTCGAGAGGTCGTCTATGTAATGTTCAACAAGCAGAAGACGTACACCCGTAATGTTTATGTCCATTGGGAGTTGAAATGGACTCTGATCTTTACGGATGCAGATGCCTCGTATCGGACGGGAAAGTGATCCGCTCTGAGAAGCACATTGAAGAACGAAATAAGTATGCTCTCCTCAACACCAACTTAATGAATACTTTTTCTGAATAGATAAATTAATAAATGGTACGCACACCCAGCGCAAAATTCTTTGTTGAACTTCTACCGAACCGTTTTCTTTTTTGTCCAGAAGTAAAAAAACAGAGCTTCTTCATCCAATAAAAGAGAAGTTCTACCAAACAGTTATTCACCAAAACGTTTTTTACTATGGAAGATTTTATCAAAAACTTTATTTATATTTCAAACTTTCATGCCCTGATGGCTCAGAGCAGTCACAGATCAGTGGTCTAACTGATTCGGAAGAACACCGCAGTCACAAATTGAGTTTGAATTTTTTTTTAATATGCATTCCCTCGGGCTTTGGATCTAGCTTAGGGTAATCAGTTGCAAGAAAGATTGCAATGTGGCTCGGTTACAATTGGGTGGAGAATTGAACTCTTTCCTTCATTTTTCAGTCATCATTAAACACACAGATAAGTGTACATTGCTTATGTATATTGCTTTATAGAGTGTGATGAATCTTGTTACATTGTGAATGGTGCAAGATCTTGCATGTTTGTAAATGTAAATGAATGTCTAAGTTTTGAGGCTCAATGTATCTTCATAATTAGAAAGGTGTCATGTATGCATGTGAACTTTAAAGTGTGCCTAGAATATGCTATTCATTATTATGTGCATGGTGAATGCGAAATTATGTGTTCATATTCACTCAATTAATTTCCAAATTTACGGGTGTACTTAGTGATTTGAATTGGATCCTCAAACACTCTTACAGTTTCCTGAACTCTGTAAAACTCATACTAAAGTTTCAAAGTGCTATGGATGTCGAGCTTATCAGAAATAACCTCTGAACAATGGCAATTTGTGGTCAGCACGGAACAACAAGGACCCTCTGTCGAAGCGCGTACACTGTTGGCCCATGGAGACCGCGCATTGACACAAATTGACAAACAGGAGGTCAAATCTAAAAACAGAGGCAGTTTCTGATACGCGATTAGCGTTAATTGCGTATCGCAGGGCATCCCTCTCAGTGAAGGAAAAGCCCCAAGCGCTCGGTCACAAGGAATAGCATAAAACCGTGTGGAAATCACCGATTCCGTCAGAAAGCGGGTCGCGCGTTAAAACCGGCAGGATATTGGGAGGACTTCAAGCGGTAAGCGGGTTCGACTGAGTCCTGTGTGATGCCATACACTGGGTGACACGCATCCAACGAATGAGAGAGAAAACCGCTTACATCACCCGAGTAAAGGTCACACAACTTAACCACGCGATATGAACGGAGACCGTAGGATCTGGAGGCTCCAGATCAACGGCGGAGAATTGATCTGATGGATGACCAGATTCGACAAGGAAATAGGCTAAGACATATAAGATTTGAGGTCCAACATGACCGATGAGTTGGCAAAAAAATCAGTTTCGCAAGCAATCTTGGAGTAACAGAAATAACGACCGTTCAAAGAGAACTGACACTCAGTTTTTAAGGAGACAAGTGGACACCTCTATGTGAAGTGTTACACAACGATGATGATGCAAAGCAGGGGAATTCCAGCGGACAGAGGCAGGCGATCCAGAGAGCCGAAAAGCAGAAATGAACAGTCAAGGAAGCAAATTGGCTTTAACCCACGAACAGACAAAGAGTAAAAGGGGGGAACAGAGGCAGAGAAGAGAAGTAGAAAGCCGAGAGGCAAGAAAGAAGCGAATTGCAAAGAGCAGAAAACCTGAGCTGACCTGTAGAGCAAAGGCAGCATCGAGCAGACAGAGACAGAGAGAGTTTGAGAGTCTGTGGCTTGAGAGGTTCAAGCAACTCCTCTGTGTATTCTTATCGGGTATTGGGTACCAAATTGGACTCATACCACTAAGCCCAGTTGAAGTCAAGATTCAGTAAGGGGAGTCTGTGTACTCTAGAGACTTGGGGAATCCAAGTACCATCCTACTACTCATCATCTGTAAGTCAAACTCAAATTGAGCTCCTTATCGTAAAAACTCTGCTTTAAGACACAATAGAAAAGGCCACCACTGAAGATTGGACCAGGAGATGTAGCCCAGGAGAATTGGGTGAACTCCTTATTAAATTTGTTGTGTTTTGTATTTGTTTATTGTGTTATCTTTTTGTTCCAAGGCTCTGTGTATTTCACAATCTTATCGATCGGTTTCTTAAAATAACATAGACACACCCCAGCACATGAGTCTATAATACCTTCATTAATTTCCTGGGGTCATCTAAAGGTGATTTCAGATCACTTTGTTTAATCAATCCCTATGCTAGTTATTCTATCAAAATTGAGAATTTAGGTATCAGGAATTAGGCCATGAGTCTCCTTGAAACTACACGACGGTGGGCACATAACAATTGTAGTTTTGCTTTATGAACCTAGCCCAAGTTTCTTTTTAGTCCATATATGCTATGTTTTTGAGGTCGAGAGGAAGTGGGAGAACATGACTTTGTTGACATGCTAGCAGGTCCAATACCTAGTGGGTGTTGGTGAAACCACACCCTAGTGGAACCATGTGATGTGTATAGACA
Organism: Pinus taeda; assembly: GCA_000404065.3. NCBI lineage: Eukaryota > Viridiplantae > Streptophyta > Pinopsida > Pinales > Pinaceae > Pinus > Pinus taeda. Next base: position 51,084 of record APFE030049684.1, on the reverse strand, counting down.
CCAACCATAATCCATCGACCCCAATGATCAAATCTGAGGTAAGGAAATGGTCTATACACTTGACCATATTTTGTTTTATTTTGGGTGAGAAGCCTGAAGGCTAAGAGTGTTGTCCAAGCAGAACTAGGAGTGTTGGGAACATTTTCAGGCACCCATCCTTGAGATATTTGTACCCTACAACACCCTAAGAGTGTAGAAACTAATATAAATTTTCTACTATTGATGTATTCGAACTAAAAACAAGAGATTATAAATTTCCTCTTCTATTCCACGAAATGGAAATCACAATTTAAAAACACATGCAATGACATGCAACCATCAAAACAACACAAGAACACAACAATTATAGAGAAACTCAACAGGGAAAAACCCTTTCACTACTTTTCATTAATCACATGAGAATGAGAAACTATTACAATGTCTTGCTTCAATTCTGAAGCACACTCTGCACTATAAACTTGTTCTCCTACTGATTATCTTGCTCTAAAAAACACTTAGTCAATTCAAGGCCGCATTTTTCTTCTATTTCCTTACAGAATTTTTGAGGAAATTAACTCCTAAATAATAGGGGAATTCACTATTTCCTTGTGAAAATCCCAAGTAATTGATCATCTGCCTCAATGCCCAGTATGTACACTCAACTAATATATAATCAATAATTACAATGTTCCTTTCCCTCCACTTCAGTCTGACAATTCAAATTCCATGCATGTTTGGGCTATTTTTAGCTGATTGACCAATTTAACTGAGAGATCATTTATTTAACAATTTTTCTACTACTCAACTGACCTTCAACTGACTCGACTAGTTGCTTGAGCTTTGTTAACTGCTTCAAACTGAAAATAACTAAACTAGATTGCTAAATTTTAGCAACACTACATCCACAACTGTACTTCTATGCTATAACTCGAATTTACTTAGTAAACTAGTAGAGAAGGCCATGCCATACAAATTCACTGCCATCCAAGTCATCTTGCTGATTTGGAATATCAAATTACTAAATTTGACTAAGGAACAAGTCAAATTTAGCCTTTCTTGCTACAATTTCTAACACTCCCTCCTAGCAAGAAAGGGATTTTGCACCACTGATATCTTGCTCCTATGGAATTTGATTTTTCCTCTTGACAATGCCTTTTTCAATATATCTGCATCTTGCTTCTCAGTTAGAATGCATTGTAGCATCATAGTTCTCATATGCACACAATTACGTAAGTGATGGTACCTGATATCAATGTGCTTGGACCTGTCATGAAATACTAGATTTTCAGAGACTTTGATACAACTTTGAGTATCATAATAAATAATTGTCAAATCCATCTGATGATTGAAAATACCCACAATCACATGCTTCTTGACTTGTAGTCATGTATTCATCCTCTGCTGAGTTGAGTGCCACATACCTATGTTTCCTACTATACCAGGAAATAGCTACAGACCCAACACTGAAGATAGAACCTAAAGTACTTTTCTTTTCTGATGGACTCCTTTCTAATTTTGTACCAGTGAAGCCTTTGATCTTCACTCTCTTTGTCCTCATGTAGCATACCCAATACTCGGTTTTTCCTCTTAGGTACCTCAACACATGCTTTGTTGCCTTCCAATAAAGCTTGGTAGGCTTCACCATGGCTTGAATCAACTGATCAGTTGCATAATGTATGTTGGGCCTTGTGTTCACCAGATACATCAAGGATCCCACAAGATGTCTATAGATGGTAGCATCTACTACCTCTCCTAAAGAAGCACTCTCCTTCCTCTAGTTTGTAGCTAGAGGTGTGTCCATCGATTTGTAGTTCTCCATGTAAAATCTCTGAAGTATTCAGAGGCATAATTCCCTGACTCACAAACATCTCATCATCACCCTGCCATACTTCTAGCCTACGGAAGTAATGTATCAATCCCATGTCCTTCATCTCAAGTTCTCTTGCAAGGTCCTCCTTTGCAAGATCGGTTCAACAACTCATACCCTCTAAGTATCAAGTCATCAACATACAATACCAAGATAAGAAACTTTACATATACCACAATGTGATAGAGGTTGTCATCTACTTCACTTTTGGTGAATCCCAATTAACTTAGATATGTATAAATTGGAGTGTAACATGCTCAGGGTGTGTGTTTGATACCATACAGGGCTCTTTTGAGTCTACACACGTCTCCCAATCATATGTCTCAAATCCCTTTGGCTTCGATATGTAAATTTATTCCTCAACAACACCAACGAGAAAGGTTGTCTTCACATCCATCTGGTGGATCTTCCACCCCATCTATGTAGCTAATTCTAGAATGGTTATGATTGAGGAGTATATTTCCACTGGTGAAAATGTTTCCTCATAGTCCACTCCTTCTACGTGAGAGAAGCCTTTGGCTACAAATCTAGGCTTGTACTTCTCAATGCTCCTAACAAATGCACAATTCACTTTGTAGATCCATCTGGAACCAACTATTGACTTGTTCTCTAGCCTTGATACCCCCTCCCATACATTTTTATTCATGATGTAGTGATACTCCTCCACCATGGCATCAACCCACACTCGTTGAGAAACTGCTTCCTCAAATGAAGAAGACTCTAACTCAATGAGCTCTGTAATGAGAGACATATACCCAATGTACATGTCTGGTGGCCTCCTCTTCCCATGTTAATATGAAGGAGGTACCACATGCTCCCGTGCATCCTGTACCAATATGTCAGCTTCTTTAGTTCTATTTCTCCCATCTACGGAGGATTTTTGTTGAATGGGTGCCTCCACTTGGCCTCTTTTCTACTCCTCTACATGTGGTTTCTCCAAAACCTCCTAAATCTCTACATGAGGCTCCTTCTTAGGAACTATAAGCTCCTCCTATGGTGGGATACTCAACTCTCACTCTAGAGAGCATCTCACAGCCTTCTCCTCATCAAATTTGACATCTCTCCTCATTACTATCATCCCAAGTGATGAAAAATACACCCTATAGTTACGTTGTGTCTCTATGTATCCTAGAAATACTCCCATCTCAGCTGTAGGCTCAATTTCGTCCTGCTATCCTTGGAGACATGACAATATATAGTAGCTCCAAAATTTTTGAAATGACATATAGCTGGCTTCCTCACATAGAAATCTTAGGGTGTGATCATGACAAGTATTCAATGAGGACTCTGATTCTACAAATAAACCGTGTTGTGCATGCTTATGCCCATAGGTGTAATGGAAACCCCTAATCATAAAACATGGATCTTTCTAGTCCCACTATTCTTAATTTCTTCCTTTCAACCAACCCCATTTTGTTGTCAGTTACAGGGTGTTATTAGTTCTCTTCTAATACCCTCTTTGGCACAAAAAGCCTTAAAGGTGCTAGATACATATTCTCCTGCATTATCACTTCTCACAGCTTTCAATTTTTTACCATTATCCTTTTAAACCAATGCTTTGAATTCAATAAATTTTGAGAAAAATCCATCCTTCTTTTGTATGAAAAAGATCTAACATTTTCTTGAAAATTCATCAACAAAAATAACATAATACTTGTGGTGTGTTGTGGAGGTTGTAGAAAATGGTCCACATACATCATAATGGACTCACTTTAAGATTATTCCAACTCTGTTATCTCATCCCTGGAAGGTGGATTTGACATATTTCCCCAATGTGCGTCCCTTGCACGCATCATGTTGTTCAAGGGTGCATCTCGGGAGATCGATGGTAATATGTTGCATGATTTTTAAGGCCCCGTGGTGTAAGTGTCCCATGTCTTTATGCCATAGTTCTCTGGCATCCCAACTATTCACTTCTCCATCCATGCTACTTAGTGCAGCACAAGATTCCACCTCACATTTGTGTAGGTTCTTCACAAAAACTCCAAGTTGTTTCACTTGCCCAGTAATTACATGTCTTAGAAAGCATCTCCCCTTACTAAAAAAACAATCATAGCCATGGCCCTCCAATACAACTATAGAGGTCAAGTTCTTCTTCATCCCAATTACATACATGACATCTTTTAGATGAAGATTGGATCATGACTCCCTCTTAAAGGTTACGATACCAATTCCTTTGGTACTATACCACCCATCATCCCTCAGTTCTATGTGCATCTCGAGATCCTTCTCCTCTAGGATACTAAATAATTATTTACATCATGTCATATGAAACGAGGCACCTGAATATAGATACCACACACTCCCCATTAAAGTGCTGACCATACATGCAATTAGGGTGAAGTCTAATTCGAATTGTGAGGGAAGTGCTTCACCTATTGCTCCTCTTGAAGGGTTATTGTTAGACTTCTTGTGCGAACACTTTGTTGCATAATGCCTAAATTCATGGCAACAAAAACATTTTATCTTCCTCAAGTCCTTCTTCTTGCCATTGTTCTGCCTAGTCTCTATTTTTCTTTGGGCCTTATTTCCCTTTCCAACTAAGGGAAAATTCTCTTGCTCCCTGGATTTGGATGTTACTCCATCTCTAGTGTTCCGTTGAATTTCTTCCTGCACCAAGCCAGACATAAGTGTCTCCCAATTTGGTAATTTTTTCCTTCCATTTACAGAGTCCCAATAGTTGTGCCGCGATTTTACAAGATCTAGGAGGTCTAAGATCACGAGTATCAGAGAGAGAATACTTTCTCCAACTCGTCCAAGCTCATCTCAACACTGAGTGAACCCAGAGAGTAATGTGGAATGGTTTATTTTTTATGAAATCGGGTATTCCTGAGCTTGTCCCTTAATGCCAATCCTATCGATGTGTTAGGATTCAAAGTAACTTTTCCTTCCCCTAATATTACTTTTTAACTTGAGGAGGTGGAGGATTTTGATGATGGCATATTATGCTCTTCTAAGAAATGTGAGTAGGCCTTTTACTTAAATGTTATAGGTAAAGAAATTTGTTCATATGTTGCTAGATACGATCCAAGAGGAAGGTCTATAAAGTATAAATAATTTTGGTTGGACTAATATGTTATTTTTAGCCATATTTTAGAGTGGAATATTTGGAGGAATCGACTTTATGTGTCATTTTTACTACTCTCACCTTGAAAATTTCCACAGAAAAGCTTTAGGATCCATCTTGAGGCCTTAAATGCCCACAATTTTTGGTCTCGACCTTATTATGGACCCCAATTCCATAATTCATATACATGTTGATAGTGAAAAATTTCCCAACAATAGTTTGTGACTCTCTCTAGTATGAGGTCCCAACTAGACCTCACAAAATTTGGAATGAAAGGACCATTCAAATTTTGGCTCAGCTCCTATGCTTAGTTGTGTGTAAGTAATATGAGTTGTGTGTGATCACTACAATTATGAGTGCACCTATGGGGCTAGTAGCTATATTGAATGTAAGAATTCAAAAATTCTAACCTATTTAAACGGGGAAATTGATGAGAAAAACTGAGGTGATGAGTAGAAAATTACATATATTCACATTTAAGGATTGTTTATTATAAACCAGGAAGGCATTTCACACTTAGCTTATCAAAACAAGACATAGAAGAGTCATTGACCAAACCAAAAAGTACCCAATCTAGAAGGCAATTAAACTGAAACCAAGTACAAGGGATGATACTTCCCAAGGAGCAAATGTGAAATTCTTCTTCTCCAACAAGTCCTTATTAAGTACCTTTTGAATATGAAATCCATTCCAGGTGGTTGTCAAATTCGTCAGCTAGTAATTGAGGAGAACATTAAGAGTATCTAGCCTATCCATTGGTTCTCGTAGTTTATTCTTTTCCTCTTTAAATGTGACAATTTCCTACTCAAGTATAAAGGATAGCTCATATGTATTTTGTTTCTTATTCTTCTATTATGACTGCTCTACCTATTCTCTCATTTGGACATTTTCAAAAACAAGTTGATAAACTAGTTGTTGAATTGAGTCCAATCGATCCTCACTTTTGCTTAGGCAAGCTAGTTGTAGTTTATCCATAACTAAATTTATGCAGTTAGTCTAGACAACTTCCTTTTCTTTCTTTTTTCATACCATGATAATCTCCTTCCTCATTCTCTTCCATGTCATAGAAGTTTCTCTACAGACAACATGAAATAGTGTAAATACCTAAATATCCAATACATCTTTTGGATCATATGCTAGTTGAGTCGGTTTAAGTTATTGTGTTGAGGTAAAATGCCCTTTCATTTTCATTGATTTATAATTGTGTATTTTATTATGTGTTCCTATGTTATTTTTTAAAGTATACATATTTCAAATTTTGTTCAATTTATAAGTTTACAAAAATAACAAGTACATATCATCGTACAATAAAAAAAACATGGGAAGTATAATTTTTACTCAATTTGCATAGGATACAATGTATTGCCTTTGGGTAACAAATATCATATAAGGGAAATAATGCTTTGGATGTAGAACTTTATACAGGGAATAAACACCCACCTTTGAAGGATATTGGTCATTGCATTAATTCAAATATATAATTTTTCAATATACTTAAAAGAAAATATGATTTCTCAAAAATGTTTCTTAGATCTATAAGACATAGATTAATTTCAAATAGCAAATGAAGTCATAAATGAAGTAAAATTGGTAGTAATTAGAAATAGAAAGATATTATTAGGGATAGAGACCATAATGATACTAATGACTTGGAATTTAGAACATTATCAACCCATTTTTTAGAATTGTCATGGATTTATGTGGCATAATTTTTTTTGCTAAGTTTTCTCTTTATGGAGCAAACATTTTATGTTTCGCGCAAACATGAAGTACATATTATGACCTAGTGATATAAGCTTATATGTCATTGGGAAAGGTAGATCTAACTTGGAATGTCAAAGTTTTTAAAATATAAGAGGACATATTTCCTCTTATTGATATTGTTATCACTCAGATTTTCCCAGAAGTTGTAAGAAGGGAAAAGGGGTCTGAGGTAACCACAAACCAATCTTTTAGATACAAAATCTAGCCAATCTATATCCAGAAATGGCTCTCTCTTTAAGTTTTAGCTTTGTTTTGAAATATATTAGGCTAGTTATGAATTTTAGGAGTTTTGTTTGAGTTTGGGTGGTGAGATTCAATAGCAGGGGGTAAGACTGACTAGTTTAGGCCATTGGGCTAATGGAGTCAAAGAAGATTGCTTAACTAGACTTGGTTTCTTAACAAAGGATGGTTTGACAGAGCAAGATAATCAAACAGGGAACAAATAAAGACTTGGAATAAATGGAATGGTTTTAATATAGGTAAAGGGCAGTTAAGAATCCTTCAACATACTTAAGAGAGCAGAACATGATTAACCATCAATAAAAAGCAATTAAGAATTCTTTACTAAATGATTAAAATGAAAAAAAACTAGAAAACAGGAGCAATTAAGAATTCATTGTTTATACTAATTCAGAAGAAAACATAGAAAATAATAACAATTGAAAACAGAGTGCAATTAAACATATTCTGAGTTACTCTTTTTCGTTTATCATTCAGATGTGAAACATAGATGATATTATAAACAAGGAAAACTTTAAAACACAAAGCATAGAGGACTTATTGATCTGGTGTTTGATTCAAGAATTCTGAGAAAAGTCCCTTGCATTAATTCTTTGTCCAGCAAGCCATACAAAAGTTGAGTCCAACAGCACCTTATTCCAAAAAATCAATATTACAACGATGTCTCTGAATCCACCCTTAATACTCCAATTGAGGGGGTATTTATACAAAATTATTTACAAGAAATATCTCATAACAGAGTGAGATATATTCTAGGATGACTAATCATATTTTACAAGAAAATAGAGACAACTAGTCTTGAAGATAGGAGGAAGGTAAACTAATGTTGTGCTGTTCATTTTCTTGCTGAATGTGCTGGAGACAGGCCCTATCATTTGGCTTGCTGCTATCTTCTCTAGTAACTCTGTGTTGGCTACCCTGTTTTGACTGATACTCTTTACCTGTTCTGATACACTTCGACCTGTTTGACCTTTTTTCATCTTTGTTCATCTTACTATGGTAAAAGCGCAAAATTTACATTTTACCAAGAGTAAATTTACAAAATTTCCACATATCTTCCCACCATTTTTTCTCTGGCAATATGTGTTTCTAAAGCTTCCTCAGAGTTTCATCAGTTTCTATATATCTAAAAAAGTTAGGCTGGAGTTGGAATAAGTGTTTTATCTCATGCTCAACATAGAATAAGTTCTCTAAGTTGTCATAGAGAACTCGGCCTGTGGGGAATGCTTTTATTCCTGATGAACTTGTTGATCAACTAGCTTGATCTCCAACATACTTATTCAATCTATCTACATAATCTATGTGCTTCATTAATCAGTCATTAATCACTAAAGGACATGGTAGCCCTTTATCCTGCAAAATGGTAAACTTCTCCATGAAAGAATTGATTTCCACCTGCATATCTTGACATCTTCTTTCTAAATTCTGCATTAAAGTTCTCTTAGTTAGCACCCTTTTGATTTCTAGAATAGTGTCTGTTCTGTCTGGGATGCCAAGTTCTTTCAGTTGTTCCTTATTTCTATTATTCAAAAAATGTATAAGCCGGTTGGCTTGTTCAGGCATCTATCCTAATAAAGCTCTTGTCTTTTGAATTTCTCCATTTATTCCTGATGAACTTGTTGATGAACTAGCTTGATCTCCAACATACTTATTCAATTTATCTACATAATCTATGTGCTTCATTAATCAGTCATTAATCACTAAAGGACTTGGTAACCCTTTATCCTGCAAAATGGTAAACTTCTCCATGAAAGAATTGATTTCCACCTGCATATCTTGACATCTTCTTTCTAAATTATGCATTAAAGTTCTCTTAGTTAGCACCCTTTTGATTTCTACAATAGTGTTTGTTTTGTCTAGGATGCCAAGTTCTTCCAGTGGTTCCTTATTTCTGTTATTCAAAAAATGTATAAGTCAGTTGGCGTGTTCAGGCATCTGTCCAAACAAAGCTCTTGTCTTTTGAATTTCTCCATGTGCTGCTTTCACTAAGTCAATCTGCTCATAGATCACTTGGATGGATGGCCAAACCTCATTTATGGATTGAGTGATGTTGGTCCATAGGATTTTCTTGATCTCTGCCAGAGGCTTGTCAAAAGTGATCATTTTCTAATGTTTTCACTTTATTCTCTGAAGATTTAATCTCCCTTGTCTTTTCCGCAACACTTATTTTGGAGATATCATAATTTCTTTCTACCTTGGCCAATTGTTCTTTTACCTATTTCAATTCTAACACTTGTAGCCTCATTTCTTCCATGGCCTTTATCAATTCTTCTGTGCTCAAATTAGTACTGCTGCCTAGTGTTGTCCCTGTTGTTGATGTACCTGTGACCACCTCTGTTGTGGTTGTTGGGATGTTTGGAGCTAATGTTGTCCCCAGTGTAGAAGGAACTATTGTTGAGACTATGCGAATTACCTCAGGAGGATGAGAGGTCGACTCTCCCTGCCTATCCTTTAATGCTTTTTCTAATGCCTGCTCTGTATCATTTAATTTTTCATTAAGTTTCAAAAGGAGATCCATCATCTCTTCATCAGATTTCTGCTTTATAACCTCAACAGTCTGTGGGTGGCTTGAAGGAGGTAGCTTGAGTTGTTTCCTCAGGGCAGCAATGTCTTCTTCCTTCTTCTTGATTAATGGTTCTACACCTTTTACATCTTTGAGATCATGTCCCAATCCAATGATGATTTCTTCTAATGATTTTATTCTATTATCCTTGGCCAGGGAAGAGGCTTTCTTCAAGTTTAACTGGACAGTGGTATTATCCAAAGAATTTTGTAGCCTGTGAGCCATCAATGCTTTACTGGTTAAGGTTGAGTATACCATTTCTTCAGTTTGCTTGTGAAGTTCAATTTGATCCAAAGGATTAATATCCTTTGCCAAGACCTCCAGATTTGTCCTGATATAGTCTGTTGTTGTTTGAGGCTGCTGAACTTTTGGCTTGAAATGGCTCATTATCATCTTACCTTCTTGAATGTCATACGTTGACATCAATCTCTGCTAGTTTGTGGGGGGCATTTCCAGATACTGATTGTAAATTTGAAGTCTTACTGGATCATTTTTGGTCCCTTTATAAGATTTTCCTTTGGTACATCTCAGACATGTACCTTCATTCTCTACTTGAATTCAGACATCCCTATCACCATTTGACTCACATCAGGTAGGGCCCCATAGGTAGACCTCCGGTGTTATAGATGTGATATGACAATTGACATGATCCCCAATGGACCATCCTGCAACTTGATACAAATTGCCAACCCTGAACCCAACAAGTACCTTTCCATCGATGAATGCCACCCTAAAACCTTTGAATTCCATTTCCGAGATGGACACCAAGTTCTTCTTGCGATAAGGTACATAAAAGAGATTCTGTAAATGAATGGAGTTAACCTTATTCAATTGAGAGTTAACATTCCCTACACCCTTTCCGGGATATGTGGCATCGGCTTGAAGTATAATCCCACGATTGTTTCCATCTCTACCAAATTAGAAAATGCACCCATCTATCCGATGAAGTTCCTTGAAGCACTACAATCTATAAGCCATATTCCCAAAGAATCTGAAAGAGAGGGCCAATACAAGATAACGCTTTTTTATCTTATCAAAAACAACATTTGATTCTTCATACCTAGGGTTCCTTGCTTTCTATGAAAAGTCTGCAATTTCCTTGATGACCTACATTACCTGTCATTCCTTTGATCATTGAATATGTCCCTGGAATGATTGTTATCATCATCAAGTGATGTGTCCCTGCCATTTGGACACTCCTTCGCATAATGGCCGAACTAGTTATCTGCCTTTCCTTCCACCCTGAGATCCAGTCTTCCAATGAAGTGATATTTAGGTAGGCCATATTCTGCTGTGCCATTCTGATAATATTCTCTGCTTCAACTTCACCCTTCGTGAATTTGAAGAGGGATAAGGAATCCACTGATCCTTTTTTCCTTTCCCAACTTTTTTCGGTGATTGCTCTTTCACTCTAGCTTGGGCATTGTCTTCACCTCAGCTCTGATCCAATTTTGATTTTAGGTATGTTCTATGCTTAGAGAAATTTATTTCAATTTTCACAATTAGCTCCATATCTTTTCCAGATTAGTAATCACATCAGCATTAAGGTAAACTACAGATAGAACATAAACGTAAATCGCAGAAGACAAGCCAAGACAAGAGGACACAAGATGTGGCGCTAGCCAGGGACAAACCCAATGTGGGGAAACCCTTGATCAATTCTTCTTATATGTTCTTCAATAGTTCAGCAGAGAAAGAGAGAGAGATAGTATGTTTACAACAGAAGTCAACACTTTGACTTATCCATATAAGAGCATAGATCATCTCTAAGAAGATGATACATGAGATCAGTTGAAGACATGCTACTTTAACTAATTCTCCAAGGTGACTCTTTCATATTTTTTGTGCTGCATTTCGTCATCATGTTGCACCTCACCATGCTGCACCATGTTGCACCCATCATCATTACGCTCCATCTCATCACGCTTCATTAATCATGAATGTACCCATCACTGTACTGCATTATGTGCCATTGTTGCACCATGTTGCCATCTTGACCTATGTGTTCGCTGCACCTTGCTTGCTTGTTGTCCCTTGCTTGCTTGTTGTCCCTAGCATGCTTGTTGTCCTTAGCATGTTTTTTGTTGCATGTTAGTTGTCCCTTGCATGCTAGTTGTAAAATTGCATGCTTGGTGTGTTTGCTGCTAAGTACCATACAATTGTCCTAATATTAGTTAGTTGTCCCTTGCATGCTGCTCTCCTTCAGAGACATATGCTCTGGTTGTTTTGGCATTTCCTGTTTCGGCATTTCACGACAGTTCTAGCAGTTCCCGATGTTCCCGACAGTTCCGGCAATCCCGACAGTTCCGAATTTTCCGGAAGTACCAGATTTTCTCGCAATTCTAGATTTTATGGCTTTTCTAACAGTTCTGGCTTTTCGGGCATTTCCGGCTTTTCTGGCATTTCTGGATTTTTCAACATTTCCGATAGTTCCGGCTTTTCCGACTTTTTTGGCTTTTTCGACTTTTCTCGCAGTTCTGGCTTTTTTGTCATTTTCGGCATTTCTAGCTTTTCTTGCTTTTCTAGAAGTTCAGACTTTCCGGCTTTTTCATCAGTTCCGGCTTTTCTGCTTTTTCTGGCTTATTTTTAGATCAATCCTACACCTCTCAATGAGAGGGATCCAAGAAAAATATTAGCTGCCATAAATAAGATGACCCACATGGAGTTTGGCCCTAGTTGCCAATTTTAACATAACTTCTTTAAATCATTGGGCTACGGAGTCAAGAAAAGGATGGCACAACTGGATCAGGTTATCAAATGGAGCTTCACAAGGCAGGCTAGCAAAACAAAAAGCAAATCTTTAAGAGATGATAGATGGAATGATTCTAACCAAGGTGAAGGGCACTTAAGAATATGTGGACCTAGGTCAAAAGGAGGAATAGATAGTTATCATCAACAAAGGGCAATTAAGAATCCTTTGTTACATAGACTAGAAGGAAAACTATGAAAGCTAAGGAACAATTAAGAATTCCCTAGCTAAGATAGTTTAGCAGAGAATATTAAAAATGTAAATAGTTAAGAAAGAGTGCAGTAAAGAAAATTCTGAAATAATATTCCTTGTTTACCATTCAGATTTCATAGAAATACATATGATTATTAAGAAACATAAGGAAAAACAATAATACACGAGATAAAATACTTATTTGATTTCCATTTTGCACAAGAATCCTGTGAAATTTGAGCTTTATTCCATGATCTAGCAAAGCCAATCCAGCCTTAGATACAATAGCCTTTTAGATATGATGAAATAGTCTATAGAAATGTTTTTGAATCCACACCTAATACTTCAAAATATGAAGTGTTTATACAAAATATCACATAACAATTTGGGAACTATTTTAGGAAAATAAAAATATCTTCAAAATAAAGATAGAGACAGATGGAAAAATGCTTCTTGCTATCTCTTTTATTGTGATTGTGCTGCCTATTTGTAGTTCGAATTTGGCTCTTTCAGTTGACTGATATTTGTGTGCTGGAATCACTTTTTGTCATCAACCTAATGATACTCTTTACCTGCTACTCTATGACCCTATTTTACCTTTTCATCTGGCTGCTATTTTACTATGGTAACTTTATAGTAAATCTATCAATTTTATCCACCATTCATCTTCAGGTAACTTTACTTTAAGCATCTTTCTATAAACTTCACCATGAATCTATCAATATCTCCCTGCATGCTTTGGCATCTCTTTTCTAAATTGGTCACAAGGTTCATTTTAGTCAGAACCTTTTTTATTTCTATGATGGTTTCAGTTCTATCCTCTATGCCAATTTCTTCTAGTTGATACCTGCTCTTGTTGTTCAAGAAAGTGATAAGTTGGTTGGCCTCCTTAGGCTGGTCTCCCAGGTCTTCCTTTGTCTTTTGGATTGCTTCGGTGGCCACTTTCACCAGTTCTGTTTGCTCAAAAATTACTTGAATTGATGGCCAAACATCATTGACAGAGTCAATGATGTTGGCCCAGAGCATCTCCTTTATTTGTCCTAGTGGTTGTTGCAATGTCAAGTCCTTTTCAAGGAACTTTATCCTCTCACTCATCCTCAGGTTTTTCTGTGCTTCTTCTTTTTGTTGTATTTGTGCTAGCTTACAGTTAGTTTTTAAGCTAGACACTTTTTTCCTTAAGTCTTTTAAGCTCTATAGCCTGGATGGTCATTTCCTCCATGGCTTTGACTAATTCTGCTCTCCTGCCTGTAGATGTACCTGCACTTGTGGATTCTGCTGTGATTGGCATGGTTGTAACAGATGGGGTTGTTGGTGCCAGTGTTGTTGCCAAGGTTGAAGGAACTGCAGTGGAAACTATAGGAATAATAATATGTGGAGTGGTGGTCAACTCACTCTGTTTAGACTGAATTAAATCACCCAACTCCTTCTCTATTTCTTTCAATTGATCATTGAACTTAAGGACCAAGTCCATAAGCTCTTGTTCCTCCTGAGTTTCTAATACTTCTGTTGTTTGTGCATGATGAAATGGTGGAATTTTGAAGTGCTTTTTCAAGGAAGCTATTTCATCATTCTTTTTCTTTATTAATCTCTCTGCAGACTTTACATCTTTGGGATCATGTCCCAACTCAATGATTAAGTCCTCCAAGCACTTGATTCTTGTATCCTTGGCCTGTGAGGAGGCCTTCTCTAGTTGGAACTGCGCTGATATATTATTCAGCGAATTTTCTAACTGATGGGCTACAATGGCTTTGATGGTTAATGTGGAATACACCATTTTTCCTGTCTGTTTATGCAATTAAATATGGTCAATAAGATGTATATCCTTTGCCAGCACTTCAAAATTTGTCTTTAAATAGTCAGCTATTGACCTTGGTTGCTACACAGTAGACTTCATGTAAGTCATTTGCATTTTACCTTCCTTTACATCAAAGGCTGACATAAGCCTTGTTTGATTGATGAGAGCCATTATGAGGTACTGTGCATAGCTTTGAGCCTTCAACCTTTCATTCCTGGCCTTTATCTCTTTGTACTTTTATCTGATATCTTGGTCTTGGCCAGTTGGAGCTTTGAATGAGGAGACTTCCAAACTTTGTTGTCTTTCCAACACCTGAGTAGGTGTAATGGAAGGTTCTTGTGTTCCTCCAGAGGGAGTAGCTTGCCTGCTCTCTACCCTTTCTGTGCCTGTGTTTCCAACTATTTTTTCTGTGTATTCTTGCTCTGATAAAGGATTTAACCTTTGCGTCTTGACATAAGTCTATGCAATTGGTCTGCTAGAAGGAGTGGCCTCCTCCCTATCTCTTTTGGGGTTCTTCTCCTCATTTAGAGGAGTCTACACAATAGGAGGGGTACTTATGATGTGTTCTTGTTGTGTTATTTGAGTCAGCGCTTCTGATAAGTCTGGTTGCTCTGACTCTTCTTGCTCCTGAAGTTCTTTTTCTGCTTGTGTTTCACTGTGTTGTTGTGTTTCCCTTTGGGCTTGGGATTCTTCTGGTACCTGTATGAAATAATCTTCATAAAGTCTCCTCTCTAGATCAATTAATACATGATTGACAACAAATTCAGTGCTATCTTTGTCCACTAGAGTATTTTCCACCCATTCCAATTGATTTGCAAATTGTTCTATCTCAGGAATTCTGTGGTGGATGTAAGGAGACAATTTGTTTTTCTGTCTTCTATTGCAGAAGAAGTCAAAGGGGTCATATCTCCATATGAAGCTTTGTTTCAGTTTGAGCCTTTGAAGGATTTGATCTTCTTCTCTTCCAACTTCTCTATTATTGCATAGAAAGGGGCCTAGCTGGTCTTTCATTCTAAGTTGAGCCTTCTTCTTGGCCTTTACAAAATGTACCGCTTATGAGTTGATTATTTGCCTAGAGTACTCCAGAGAAAATAACCTCATTGGGATGCATATGGGTAGTTTGTATGGTGCTAACTCACAACCATAGATTCTGATTTCAGTGTGATTTTGGTACAAGTACCAATCTCCCACTTTGTGTTGTTTAGATAGTTGTAGGATCCTTCTCATATCTGAAGTGATCATTAGGGGTGTACTTCCTAATAGCATGGTAGCTACTGGATGCACAAAAAGTTCTATGAAGTCTGTGTAAGTATATGGAGAGTCATATTGGTGGATCAAAGGGGTTTAGAAGACCATTGACCTGGACTTGCCTCTGGTATCAAGCTTTTGCAGAGGAAATGATAATTTATCAGCTTGATAGTAAAGGAAAATGTGATACAGAACAAAAGAGTACTTAAATACTCTTTCATTGTCCATTCTCATGAGTTGATCATGCATTTTATCTGCTATGAATTTGGCATAATTAAACATGATGGCAGGGGGCTGTCCAGGAGTGAAAATTGACATGAAGGCAATAATGATTTCATCAACATATTCGCTAGTAGTATAACCTAAGACACTAGATATCATTGACACAATGTCCTGGCCAAGTTTGGAAAATATGGTCCACATGTATGGGGGAGGATCATTTGGGATATTTTTCTCTTCCACAATAAAAGTTTGGAACATTTCAGCAAGTCTGGCAGTAGTAATTTTGGGGAATTTGTCTAGGAGATCTCCAATAGAAATGGGAGTCAGATTTTGTCTTGGTTGCAACTGCAGCATTTTATTGATGGATTCAACAGTGATGGTGAAAAGTACAGTATGGTCAAGGGATGTCACTGTTCTTTGGCTAGGATTGTAATTTCCATGGCAATAATGAACGATTTCAGGAAAGATGTGTACTCTAGGGAATTGGTACTTAGGCAAATTTGACTCCCAAAGACCTATTTTATCTGATGGTTTAAGTACTGGTCTCTATACTGGCAGTGTAATTTCAGTGGGGATTCCTGAACAATGGTGTCCTTGATTTGGAAGTCTTTGTCCGCCAAAGGGAGATGGTCTAAATCCAAGTGGGGAGTGGAAAGTGGTCGAACATCCAAGGCGATGGGAGTGGCCATTCTTAGTTCTTGTGGATTTAAGAATGGGGAAAAAGGGTTTTCAGTCAAATTGGAGCAATTTGGTTGAATTCAGAGTAGTTTGGGGTTTCTGGGTAATTCTTTTACTTAATTACTTAAAGAAATTGAGTAACAGGTTTGTGAATGAGACAAGGTTTCTTGGTGAATTTGAATAAATACCTAGTTTTGGCTCTAAATGGGCTGATGGGCGACTGTGCATAGTTATAGGAGGTGTAGGTGACTGAAGAGTGGACTGGAATTTTAGTGGCTTCTACAGGTTGTCAGCCGGACGTGGGTTGGAAATTGTATGTAATCTGTAGCTTGCGTGGAGGCTTGAGCTTGCGTGGAGTCTTGAGTGTCTTTTTCCACGATAAAACATAAAATAATAAGTTTTTTTTAGTTTTATTCGCAAAGTCAACTATTTGGCGGGCTTATGGGAACATGTACATTTAGCTTTTAGTGGGAGATGGGACATTTTATCTTTTAGCAAGAGGTGGTAAGCGGGTTTGATCGCACATATTTTGGGCTAGAGTGGTTTTGTGGGAATGCCGCCCGATGCCATTCATCAGGCGCCACGTAGCATCGGGGCCCAACAGGAAAATGACCCATATCGGGCGGGTAAAGGTCGGACTTCAGAGGCCGCCCGATATGATTGTCCACTGTGGGATCGAAGGGGGCCTAATCGTACAGTGATTGGGGCAGAGTTTTGTCATGAAGCTTATTGGAGGGGTCCGATGAAGGTTTAAGAGTAGCCGGTTTTAATTAATCACGGATTATGGTGGGTTAAGAGCATCGAGGGTAATTTCAATGGAAAAGGTTGATTATTAATTAACCGCAGATCGATCAATTAATTCATTTTATCGGGGTAGGGTTTTATTATAAAGTTTATGTTTCAAACTTTCAGGCAGGTATTAATATAAGGGTTTTATTTATAATGATATACGGCAAGGGTTATATTTCTTTTTTGGGATTTTAATATATAAAGTTAAAGTTAATATGAATTGAAAGCGGAAAATAACTTAGTGCTAAGTTAAATGTGTATTCATAATTTATTTACTTTTATAAACACATTATAACTTAGACTCAGTGTTGTTCTTGTGGGTTTCTTTGGAAAAAGAGGTTTTTTGATGGGGGTGATCACTTATTCTAGGATAACAAGGTCTTATCCTTAGAGAAAGGGGTTTGTTAGGGGGGAATGACTTTTCCTTAGGAAAATAATATTTTTTCATAGGAAAAGGGAATTGTTGGGGAATATGAGTGTTTTTAAAGAGGGTGAATGTTCATGAGGGGCCTTTTAGTACTTAGAACCTATAAGTCATTGGGCCAAGGTTCTGGTCCCTCCAGAAGTCAGAGAAATGCTCTGAGCCCCTTTGACTTAAGATTTTAGGTACTTAAAACTTTTCTTGGAAATTAGTTATGTGAAAAGTGTAATGAGTGAGGGAGGTTAATAAATTTGACTTTGTGGATTTGAGACATGCCCAATTTTATCCATACTTATAACCTTGATGATGAATATGATAAATATGCTTTTATCTAACAATCATCACAATTCTGCAACCATTCTTTTACTTACCCACCTACTCATCCTACCATTTTTCTTCTCTTTATTAGGGTGCACTTAAGCTAGCAAACTCTTATCAAAACATTTTCTTTTCTTTTACAAAAGTAAGCTATCTAAGTATAACCTTATTATATCCAAGGACTCAGATTAAACTATTGAGCTCCTTTTATTTACTCTACCTAATCTAATTATCTGCCAAGATTAAACAATTTGGTCAAATTTTATTTTCTATCTATAACATGAAATTCAAATCATGGAATAACCAAGATTAAACTATTTGATTACCATGGATTGTGGCATGAATAACTAGTTGCACACAATCATTATTATGCTTCATAAAAAGTAAACGGTAGTGGCATTTTTGGTTTGCACACTTTCATGGTCTTATTTTCTTTTATTGGGGTTCATATTTTTAATATTTTTTAACCTTTATATTCTTTTTGTCCTTTCATTTTTCTTTTAAGACATACTCTCTTTACATTTTTTAATTTTTTCTTGAATATGGAAAACATTTGCACAAGAAAAGGTATGTACATATTACAGGTTTAATCTTAGTCATTCAAAAATTATGGCTCTTATTAGTCTAGGAACCTAATAGAGTGCTGAAGAAATTATCAAGACAAAATACTGAGATTTCAGCATTAAGGAAGCAACTAAATTGCCAGCTTCAGAGGACCCAATGACTAAATAGATTGAAGAAACTGAAACTCAAAAATCTGACATGATGAAGCTCATCATGGAACAAAATCTGCAAATAAAACAGATGGAGGAGAAATGGAGAAACTTGTCAAAAAGAAAGAGGAAACTGTAAAAAGGGCCAACATTCCAATGGATGTAGTTCCTCTTAAAGCGGTCTCTATAACTATAGCTTCTGCCTCAGGCACATCAACAACTACAGGAACAACAATAGGAGCTGTGCAGAATCTGTCTATTCAGACAGAGGAAATGAAGAAATTGCAGGATCAACTGAAGACATTATAACACATGAAAGCAATTACATACAGTTCACATGCAATTGAGTTGCAGAGGGTAAAAAGTCAAATTGAGGTATTGGATAAAAAAATCAAAGAATCTTACCTTGGAAATAAACTGGGTTTGGTAAAGGAAATTTTAGGGAAGATAATACTAAATCAATCAAAGATATTTCGCCTTATATCAGGATAATCTTTGATCAAAAGGACTTGTTGGAAAAAGCTTAGGAAGCTATTGAAATCCCATTCTTCAGTTGGAGGACAGATGCAGCAGTGTTAATGTTATCGTTCAATGTTTTTCAGTAAGTTGGAACCCTTGACCAGCAAGGGTTTTCCCTCTATGCTGGTGATAAATGATAAATTAATGCCCATTGAAGACTATGTTTGAAAACTTGCAGAGGTTAGTACCAATGCAGCTACAGTTTCAAACATAAGAGGTGAAGCAACACCAAGGGTTGTTGTGAATGCACTTAGAGATACCTTTTTCATCCTAAATGAAATTAGACATATATTTTTAGTGAAACCCA
Source organism: Pinus taeda (assembly GCA_000404065.3). Classification (NCBI taxonomy): domain Eukaryota; kingdom Viridiplantae; phylum Streptophyta; class Pinopsida; order Pinales; family Pinaceae; genus Pinus; species Pinus taeda. The sequence goes on along the minus strand of APFE030049684.1, from coordinate 31,653 downwards.
CTTTTACTAAATCTATAGAAATGGATGAGGTTTATCGAAGGGTGACTAAGTTATCTATCCCAGATAAGAAACGTTGGGAACAGTTAACTAATTTACCTAACTAAAAGGAGGATCAAACAACAATCAACATTTCTAGGGACAGTCATCAACAACTTAGCAGCATTCAACAGTCACCAACAGTTCAACACCAAAATAATCGACTATCAGTTCATATTCTTGATTTTGCATTAATCTATTTTTGTAAATTTGTTTAAGATATTTTCTTATCTCTAAGATTGTATAAATAACTCTCTCTAACGAGTTATTAAGGGTGGCACCCTTGAAGAAACATTTGTAATCACTAAATGTACTCAGCTTTTTCTGAATCATTAATACCAAAGCAAAGGATTCTGAATGTTGATTCATACAATTTTGTATTCCTTGTAAGTTTTCCAATTTTCATTCACTTGTTTTCTTCATATTCTTAAGTTTTACAAAGATAACCATATAGTAGTAGTTGAGTTTCAATTCACTCTTATAAGCTTTCTGAAAAGATCATCTTTAAAGAGAATGAATTATAAAAACTGTTTGTTTAAGTAATTCCCTCTAAATCATAAAATCAGCAGTATTTTTGTAATCTTGGGAATATTTTGTCAAACTATCTGAACATTGTTTGAAGGTTTTCTTACTTATGGTTATTTAATTTTCTATTTGAAAACTATAATAGTCATAACATTTTTTTGTTTCTACTCATCACCATATATGCTAAATCACTGTGTGGATTTTAATAGCAACCCTTTGGTTAATATTAGTATTATTCAACAACTTTAGTCATCACTGATTAAATCTGTTTCAAACATTGGTCCTCCAAAAATTAAAACAAAACCCCCCAAAACAAATATCTTAGATACCCTAGCATGATAGCTGACCATTATCATCTCATGATATTTTGATATTTTCTAGATCAATTGATAAGCATTTTAAGCATGTACATAAATTTAAACAAGTTTTCAAAAGTAGTGATTTAATTCTAAGAAAAAATAATATGGAAATCTTCCAGACCAAGGTTAAATTCCTTGGACATGTCATTGAAAATGGCGAGATCGCTCTTCAGCGGCACGCAATGGCATTTGCAGAGAAATTTCCCAGATGAAATAAAAGACAAAACCCATCTTTGGTTGTCTAAACTATGACTGTAATTTTTATAAAAACCGTGCCTAGGATAGAAAGGTTCTAAATCAAAGACTAAAAAAAAACAGAACTATGGAGTATGGAGCACTTGAAAGGATAAAAGAGAAGGTAAAAATTCTTCCTATCCTCTATGTTTATGAAAGTTTGCCAAAGATTGTTGAAATGGATGCGATGATATAGGATGGGAAGTAATCCTCAAACAACTCAAAGAAGGCCAAGAGTAATTTATTCAGCTTGCCTCACTTGTGTGGAACCCTCGAGAAAAACTGTTCGACCATTGAAAAAGAAGTGAAAACCGCTGAGAATTGCATTGATAAGTTGGATATACACCTAATAAATAAAACTTTTTTCTTAGAACTGATGCTTCAACCATAAAGAAAGTGTTAACCAAAAAAATCAAAAAACCAAGAGAGTCAAATTTTGTTGGATGAGAAGCTCTTTTCACAAACTTTGATTTTGAAATTAAACAGGTCAATGGAAGTAAAATTTACATTCCATATTTTCTAAGTAAAGAAAATATTCAGGAACAACCACATTTAATGGTTATAGCAACTGAATGGAATCTTATTCTTAATTCTAAAACTTTCATAGAAGTAAAATTTGCATTCCAGATTTTCTGAGTAGACAACAGCCACATTTAATGGTTATAGCAACTAAATGGAATCAAACTACTGAAAACCAACTCAATAGTTGAAAAACACATGGAAATTTAAAGCATTTCACATGTGAAAAATTTAGCAGAAAATACCTTAAATCTTCACTTTAAAAATATAGATATAATTTGGAGAGAAGAAAATAATAGACTTAATAGTTTTCACAAATATTTTGTAATAAACAAAGCTACACATCCAAATTTCCATAAAAACTCTTGTGACCGCACCATTATCTAGAGCCTTTGATATTTACAATTAATATAAGTCTGCATGCTCTCGAAAAATAAAGAAGTTGGTTGTGGTTGCAACACACCCACCCACAACATACATCTCTACATTAGTGTAATGTAAAGGATATAGAGAGACACAGAAATAGTGAAATTCTTATGCTTGAGGGATAGTCTATGCAAAGTCTGTAATGTTTGATATATTATTCGGTAGTGAGAAATAGCAATGAGGTTTGGATTTCTCTTTTCAGAAATCCGATGGACATTGTTTAGAATACAAATAATTTTTCATGTAATGTTTTCTTGTACATTACCGACTGTGTGTATCGGATAATAATTTAAATTGGAAAATCAGAAATTAATTATGCAATGTTTTGAATCCCATAGAAACTCATTTCCTCTTTCACATGGATTTATTTACCCTAACTTGATTCTCTTTCAAACATATTCCTTTTAACTGAACTTCGTTACGAAAGGTGAAGAATGTACTCTTTTACTGATGCTATTTCTGCTGATGTTGTTTTACTGATGCTATTAATCCTCGACCATCCAAAAGTTGGAAATATTTAAGCGATAGACTTTGGGTTTAATATGTCATCCCAAAGTCAAAATTGTTGAAATAATGGACTTTGAATTTTTCTTTTGGGAATTGTTGGACATAGTGTAGAAGTTGGAAATAATTAATTCCTACTTGTCTATGGTTGTAATTCCCCATTTGAGGAGTTTGTTTCTATATAATAGGAATTTAGTTTCTCCTAGTTTAGTGTGTGGTTGAGAGAATCTCTCAACCACACTAGTGTACGTCCAAGATAGAATTCCTATCTTGAGACTATTAATTGTATAAATATGTGTGTAATTTCCTCATTCAACAATTAATAGAGAATATATTGATTGTGCTAATTTTATCTTGGTATCAGAGCCTGAGGGCCTAGCCCCTCGTGGGCTTGGCTGCTCCTGGGCTGAAGAGAATAAATTTTTTTTTTTTTGAATATTTGTTTGTCCATCATCCGTGGGCCCGTTGATTGATAATTATTGTTGTGGCGCGTCAGAGATCTGCGTCGACGTGATGCTCCGGGAAGGGACTAGCTATTGATGTAACCTACCAAAGAAATCGTGGAACCACCTCGCCCTTGACGAGGAGGTGACCGAAGGAGGAGGAGGATCTGCACACAGCGATAGAAGCAGTGAAAGTTGATGTTGTGGAATACCTATATGGTGTATCATTCGATTTCTATGGCAGTCCTTTCATTCATCGGAGTACTTTCGCTGCAGATTAGGGGCGTTGATCATGGATCGAACAACCAGCATGGATCGAACGCGATGCAGTGGTTACAACAGTAAGTCAGACCAATTTGTTGCAGGACGGACTAATTGAGACATGCTAGTATCGAGACTCTGACTGGGAATGGGGTTGGCATTCGCAGTATCTTCCCTAAGTTTGGTCGAGTCTCCAGAACCGAAGTTGAAGATACAGTAGGAACAGAAGTCGCGAGATCAAGTCTTACCCCAGCCCAACCTCGAGCAGATGAAGGGAAAATATATTTTTTAGAAGATGAAGAGTACCCGATGGGGGTCTGCGCATTCACGCAGGCTTGTGAGTCGGTGTGATCCTGCATGTTTCAAGTGAACCGGGACCACCTGCATAATAGCGGATGCAAGTGGTTGTGCCTCTGCCTGAAAAATATGTTTGCAGTCTTCAGAAGGGCCAGTGAGAAGGTGGAGTTTGCTGCTGGGATCTACGCAGCAGAATTGTGGATAAGCCTAGAGGTTTGAAGGCTTGTTGATTCGCTCGGATGAAGCCTCAGATCTGTGAAGGAATCCTCTAGTGCAGAGAGTAAGCGTCGATCGGCCCACATGTGGATGAGCCGAGATCAACATGGATCTATGCAGTGGAAGCGTGGATCTGACATCTGCATCGTGGAGGCTCTCACAGTTTGTTTTGGTGCGAGGACGCCGGTGGTGGAAATATTAGGATCTAACACATAATCATGCATCTGAGCCATCAAAAGTTCGTGCTCGGTGAGGAGTGTTCTGCGACTACATGCTTGGCGAAGGACCGATGGAGTCTGTGTATGGAGGTTTGTGTCTTGATGTGATTATGTTTCTATATTGGGTAAATATGAAACTAAAAGTTTCAACATATCTCCTTTGATGAAATAAATTGTCTTCGTAAGTTATTTTGCTTCATGTTGAGGACTGATCAACTTAACATGTAAATGCATTTATGTAAATCTGGTTAAAAGAACTAGATTGTTGTGACATTTAGCTTGGCAAACTAGTGTCACCAGTGTAAATTTATGTTGGAATGCCATTCCAACAATAGACAAATCTATTTGCAGGAATGATTTATTACCAGATACGAGAAGACATGACAGTTACGTCAAAGATTGGAGGATGATCAAGATAATGTTGCAGATTGTTAGCAAGCATAAGGCTGTATGCTTGAAAACTGTTCTTGAAGGGAAAATTGTGTTCTCTTTGTGAGGCTGTGAGTGCCTATGTTTTGGTTTCTTTATCAGTGGACCTCTCACAGATGAGGTAAAGCAGCAGCAACAACGGTTATGGTGGACAGCAAAGTAGATTTGTTTGAGTTAGTGTGGTTTGTGGAAAAGACTCCCTAGTATGTTGTAATAGTTATTGTATGTACCCAGAAACTCCAAATGTTGAAGTATAGAATGTAAGCCTTGTAAAGGCATTTGAAAGTTCGTGGTGATCTCAAAACCACTTTGTAATGGTTTATGGTCAGTCTGAAACCATATTTTGTCACTGTAATGTGATGGTTGGTGGTGAGCCAGAAACCATCTATAGAGTCTTAATGGCTACAGGATTTGCCCGGTGGTGGCATATTGAAGTTGGCGGATTTGCCCGGTGGTGGTAAATCGGACTTGCCCGGTAGTGGCATATTGAAGTTGGCGGATTTTCCCGGTGGTGGTAAATCAGACTTGCCCGGTGGTGGCATATTGAAGTTGGCGGATTTGCCCGGTGGTGGTAAATCAGACTTGCCCGGTGGTGGCAAATTGCCTTTGTGGTTGAATCGCCTATGTGGCTTGAGGTGCCTTTGTGGCTATGTGTACACGGGAGCTTTGTGCTCAATTGAGCAGGTGGACTGCAGAACACCTGGCTCGGACTCAGATGATTTTTTCTGAGTAGAAGGGGATTAGCGCGCTTTTCGCGCTGACAGCAGCGCCAGGAAGGCCAACTGGCGCGTCTGTTAGGCCATTAATCGCGCCAATGGGCGCAGGTTTTACGTTCAGAATCGCGCCAATTCACCTTCAACGGGATCCGCGGGATCAGAGAAGTTGTGGATCTGTCCAAGGGCGGCAAATTGTGTTTTTGGAGGTTTTGTACATGCAATTTGCCTTATGGTGGTGGATTTGACTATCATGACAAGTAGTCATTAAGGGGGGAGTTGGAAATAATTAATTCCTACCTGTCTATGGTTGTAATTCCCCATTTGAGGAGTTTGTTCCTATATAATAGGAATTTAGTTTCTCCTAGTTTAGTGTGTGGTTGAGAGAATCTCTCAACCACACTAGTGTACGTCCAAGATAGAATTCCTATCTTGAGACTATTGATTGTATAAATATGTGTGTAATTTCCTCATTCAACAATTAATAGAGAATATATTGATTGTGCTAATTTTATCTGTAGAAAAACAAATAAACTGATACCTCAACGACATGCTTTTTTGTAATGTTTTCTTGCCTAGTACTATTTCTGTGATTGGATTATATACTACGTTCTCCTTTTTACCTTTTTTCACAACACACCAGCGAAAGAGAAAAACTAATTACGTTAAAAAAAATTATCGTAATAATAGAACTAATTATGTTTAGTTTTTATTGTCCGCATGGGGTAGCTCAAGTGGCAGTGGCCGTGGAAATGAAGTCTCACCGAACCGGAAGTCTTGGGTTCAAATCTTGGGCTACCCTTCCCCTGTAGTGGGGTATGTAATGGACATGTAAATCGGAGAGTCCTACCAAAGCTTACAAAAAAAAAAAAAATGTTTAGTTTCTATTGTAATGGGAATTTTCATGGCCTCTTTCTCTTTTTCTAAGGAATATTTTAATATTATGAAGAACTAATCTTTTTGGTCAAAATTGTTTTTTATGGTTTTTTTTCAAAATTGTTTTTCAAATGATGTTAATTTATTATGTTCCTTATCAATGTATTATTATATTTATTTTATTAGTTTTTCACTATTGTAAATTTTTTATTGAGATAAGTTTTATTTTATTAATTTGAGTTTGGACATAAACTAAATAAAATGTAGTGAAATAATAGATATACAAATTAAAGAATAACATATTGAATCGTGTTAGTAACTGTGAAACTGATCAATAATTTAGGAAAATTATGTATATTCATTGTTCATGTAATTTCATAGCTTTTGTAAGTCATGTAGAATAATTCTCAATTAGCATGCTCAAACCCATTAGTTGTGTAATGTATTTTGAATAGGAGCAATTGATCTCAACATTCAACATGAGAAGTTGGATTGAGAAAAAATCTTATAAATAATAAAACAAATTTGATCCCATTTTTACTTTAAAATAGGGATTTGAAAGGATTCTAATATTTAAAACAATAATAATATACAATGTATGTGTTACGAGGAAATCCATGATTGTGTAATAAGTAACAATAGACCATTTTAGTAGGCATTCCAAGATTTGAAAGACAGGAATGTGATCATGTTCAGATTGGATTATAAATTTAAGGAATGTAAGAAAGTCACTGTGATTTTCCATTTGAGATTTCCATTTCCAACCACTAAGTAGATCATTTTCTTAAAAATGGGATGTATTATGAGCATGCTAAAGTTGAACAAATTACACAAAAAATCTTGAATCAAACAAAAAATAGTTATGTCATCTTTATTATTTTTATTGAACAACTAAAATACCCTTCAATCTCATTACTCTATCACCATAGGTTTTTTATATAGCATAAAGATGGGCCATGAGCACGAATTTAAACCCCCAAGCTTCAGAGTTTAAGGTTCAAGGTGCATGGTGTGGGATTGCATGATGTGAGTTAGGATAGAGACAAGCATTTTGTAGCATGCCCAAAAACCCATGGTTTGTGTAGTAACGAGCCTACTACTACACCATGGTTTATCTGAGAGTTTATAAGTACCATGCAATATGTGCTTATCTTGGAATTTTATCTTGTATTTCCCCAGTCCAATTGGGAGTTTGCTTATATCTAAGATATATTGTTATAAAAATAGATGCAAGAGATTTATCTCTCTATCATGCAAACATACATATAAAAATGAATATTTCTCACACACACATATATCAAATTTAACCATTGTTACCCTCTTAACAAAACATCAAAAGGCATATTTTTTAACTAGTGTTTAATCACTCGAAATATCTAATTACAAAATATAATAAATTTAATATGGAATGTTGCTGCTTAGTACCTGCCTTATGCAAAAAATAATTGACAACCAAAGTTATTGGTCCCAAAAGTTAATATTTAAACACTTTTTAAAATTTTATTAATTCCAAACCAAATGACCAAAATTATAGAAGTACATAAAGTTTATAATTATTAACGCTTTACTATGTGGGAGTTTCAACATATTTTGAAATTTCTTTGTAACTAGTAGACATATAGTGAAAATAAAGATAATTAGGAATTCTTTTACAATAAATTTCTATGTAGATAGTGGCCACCATTTTTTTGCAAATATTTGCTTAAATTATGGTGGACAGCTATCACATGGCATTCTTGCATAAAAAAAATATGAGATATAGCTATCTACTTAATATTCTTTTTTAAATATATATTTTAATTTTATTATTAAATAAAAAAAACCAAATAAAATAACAATCAAACTCATTAGAAAAACAATTTATAAAAAAGATTTAATTTATTTCTTAATTTACTACTTTATATCGAAAGATTAAACTTTTTATATTCAAAAAATATTAATTTATAAAAAGATTATTATTTTTAATTTAATATATGAAAGATTAAACTTTATTTTTTATTTTAAATATTTAGCGTAATATTTTTTTGTTTTAAATCTTAATAAACCTAGAATCGGTTTAAAAAGCAATTTTTTTTATTGAACAAAAGAAAAAACAATATAATCTCCGGTTATTAAAAAAAACATAATTTTAAAAACATCAAATGCATAATTTCAAACCAGCCATTACAGGAAACATCCAAAGTCAAAATGTCAAAAAGATTATAATTAGAAGCGGAGAAGTGCAAGGAAATCGAAACTTCGCATACCTGCTTTTCGAAATCCACTGCGCAGCGAAGGCGTAGTGGCTCGCTTTGATTTTCTCTAACAATACATCGAGCCATTTCCCGGACTTCATTATGCATTATCATTTTTGTACTGCGCTTCGTTAAAGGTGCTGACAATGATTCTGCTACCTCCCGCGCTAAATAGTCTGATGCAATATCATGATCATAGACATCATGATGATAGACATCATGATGATAGGCATCATGATAATAGTCCACGTCGTTCTTGAAACTTATGAGGTAAGTTTCACAGAGCCTTCTGAGGGAGTAGTGAACGTCCTTCATATAATCTAATCCCTCTAACACTTGAACAGCCAGTTCCTTGTCTTCTCCCACCAAGAAATAAGCCACGTCCAAAAGCATCCTTCGCTGTTCGCTGTCCATATCTTTGCAACTCCATTTTAATAATTTGTTAATTACATCGTTTGCTTCGGGCAGACTCGCTCCTTGAGAGTATAAATTCAACTGCCGCTCCCAATGCGTTTTATCAGAATTGCTAGATACCTGCTCCCCCAAAACTTGTAAGCAGAGAGGCAAACCCCCACAAATTTTCAAAAAATCCTCCACCAAATCTGCGCACCCTTCAAGTGAATTTGATTGACGGGTGGCATGATAGCAGAACAATTGTCGGGCATGGTTGTTCTTCAATGGCTGTACATCATACACGAATGAAGTGTTTTTATAAGAGGCCCTCACTACATCTTTATCACGAGATGTTACGAAGATCAGACTACCCTCTTCCACCGCACGTACATCCAGTACACGTTCTATTTTGTGCCAGTCATCCACATCATCGAAAGCAATCAAAATTTTTAATCCTTTTAGACTCTTTCGTAACATAGTCTTCCCCTCCCTCCAGCCATCTAACATATTTTTGCCCAGCAAATCACGACAGAGCTGCCGCTGCAAATCATGATCATCTGTTTCTCTGACGTTAAACAAATAAGAAGCCCTTCTAAACTCCGAACGGCTCAACTCGTTGAAGATATGTCTCGCCAGAGTTGACTTCCCTATTCCGCCTAATCCGGCTATTATTACGACCTTTTTGGAGCTTTGTTTCTTAATTTGATCATGCAAATCCTTCCAGGCCTGGTCTAGTCCAACTGGGTGAAGAGCGACCTCTAACGGGTCCGGTTTGACGTGTTTCATTACAGCGTTTGCAATGTCCCTCTGAAGCTTTCCATAGTCATCACTGTAAACAAAAAAATTATTTGCAGTCTATCATAGTTAGAAAAATTGATGATTCAAGATTTATCAAGTTGATAGATGATAAATAAGTGAAATATCTCTTTTGTGATATGATAATAAGTAAAATATGTATTCACCTTTCCTTCCAATTGAACACTGTATCAGAATTGCCTGCGGCTTTTCCGAGTGCTTCCTTCCCTTTGAACACCTTACCAGAAATGTCTGCGACTTTTCCGAGTATTTCTTCCCATTCATCCACAACTTCCTTGGATTCTCTTTCACGGTGTTTCTGAAAGGCTTCGGCATAACATCCCTTCTCAATGAAACGAAGTTCGCAAGGCTCAACGTCACAGAATATGGGAATAAACCAGGGCTCATGAGATGCTGTCAACATCCAACAAAGCTCTTTTAAGCACCAGTGTGATTCAGCATAATTCTTCGAGAATATGGCAATGTGAACAGAGGAACTGCTAATGGCTCCTCGGATTTCAGTCTCGATAGTATCTCCCGGGCAAAGGACGTCCCGATCCAAAAAGACTCGCAAACCATAGGGTTCGAGGGCATGGTAAATGAGGCTGGCAAGAGTCAGCTTGGTATCCTTTCCCCTGTGGTTGATGAAAACCTGGTACGGCTCCCATGATGGCGTTGCTACTGGCTCCATGCCTGATACCTTCTAGTGATCGATCGGATCAGTTTGGAAGATGGAGGAAACCCTTGTCACGGTAATGAAGATGAAGATGAAAAACTGGAGAAATGGCCAGTCGAAAAGCTAATAGGAGGTCGAAAAGTAAAATCACCGTCGTCACGAACGTGGGAGATGTTATCAAAAGATGTCGTATTATGATCGGCGCGTAGAGGGAATCCCACAAGTCTTCGAGGTGAAGGCCCCACTCTAACTGTACCATGCGTCACCCACGTGGGTTGTCGGTGTCATTCCACAAGTCTTCGAGGTGAAGGCCCCACTTTAAGTGTACCATGCGTCACCCACGTGGGTTGTCGGTGTCCTATTATGTATCGGAGCGTATGATGGTACGATGCACTGCTTAATCTTCCGGAATCAAGTGGGAAGGTGCAGCAAGTGTTGACATTTTCACCGTCTTCTAAGATGTGAATCTCCAAACCTTGGGTACGGATAAAGGTTATCACGGATGACCCAGAGTCACTAGCATGGTGTTAATTATGTTATTTAAGTATAGGTAAGAGTTTTTGATAAAATGTATAAACTTATATATTTACATGACCTTATGTATAAGATAGAGTTATTATACATATTTAATATTGAGTATTTAAATAAATATTGAGTATTTAAAGTGTATTTATTATAAATAATTTTATGGCTAAATAATCATTTATTAAGCTGTGAGGCTCATTTTATAGCATAGTATGATGTGTAATCCTCTCTGTCATGAAAGTTGAATTTTTGTTCATGTTAACCAAAATAAAAAAATAGAAAACATTTAGATAATGTTTGCTCATAAAAAAATTTACACATGAAGAAATTGTATCCTTTTAGGCTCATGTTAGATATGTATTTAAAATTCATCTATGCTGGTGAATATTACAAGGGTGGAGGAGATTGCTCTCAAGCCATCTTCTATCATTGAAAGCAAGTTGGTTGTAATCATAAATGGCATGGAGAAATTTCACCAAACCCCGCAAAGAATGCCCTCTTAAGAAGTACAACTAACAGTGGCCAACATCTTCCATGGTTTCTACTCCAAAAAAAATTTCTAAAAACAAGTGAAGGTGTTTTATACTTGATGTATCTTATCAAAGGCAATTGTTTAAAATCCATTACAATGTGCTTTTCCTTCAATCATTTTTCTAGCACTTAGCAATTATATGGTTACATATTGTTAAACACTTTTTTAGCCTATATGTTTCATAAATTTGCATCCACATTTCGACAACCTAGTAGTTGCACTCTTCCTATATCAAGTCGTTTTCACTTTCATGTGAGTTGTTGAATAAGTTTTCTTCACTTTCCATCCTACACGACTTTGTCCCACTTGACACACACAAATATGCTCATACTTAGCTACTTCACTTGTATGCAAATTCACTATATCCTATAATACCTTATATTCCCCCATGAGTCTCTCTTGCATGTCTCTCTGGCATAACCCTACACTCAATCATTTTAACATATGTTTTCTTTTCATATCCAAATGAGGGAGTCATTGACTCATTTCTCGGCAATATCTTGTCTGGCCTCCTACAACCTACATTTAGCATCTTTTATTCATTATTCCTTTTGTCCTTTCAAGTTGCATTAATCACTAAAGCCAACTCATCCCCCGCACAGCTAAAATTCTATGTTGTATTAAATAAGGTGCATTTCTCATTGAAATTTTATTATCTTTTCGAGTTAATGTAGTACTTGTTCTTTTTGAGCCACGTATTTCACACAAAAACACAAAACAAGAGTTAATAATACACTTAAATTTATCAAAGCTCTTAGTTTAGCTACTCATTGATTCATTCAATCTATTTATTAAGTGTTCATAAGTAATAAATAAACATGTCAAATATAGCACCACCCTTAACACACTTGAATGATAGGATCACAACTTTTAGTGGTCCATGGCGTACATATGGTATTCAATGGTTAACTGGTTAACTTAGAAGAAAAGAACACTAACAAAGATTGGACTTCTTGTATTGTGCATGTTCGATGCATACCTAAAGTCTTTGAGTTTTTTGAATTAATCTTATAGTGCACAAATAAATTTAACACTAAGAAAGGGCATATGTAGTTTGTCGACTCTTCCAACACTCCCATTCCTTTGACAGCTAATGTGTTTAACAAAATTCTTTAGCTTTTAGAATCCAACTAAGTTTTTAGAGTAACTGAGGCAAACAATTTTCTGTTGAACTACAATGGAGGGAAGAATCATCTAAAGAAGTGATCTGAATTTATGAAGGGAATGAAATGAAATACAAATTTATAACCAAAACACAGACATACAATGAAAATGGACTTGATTTAATAAATGGAAAATATTGAAAGTTTATACATGCAGTGTTAGGGTCCAACCCTAACCCCTTTATTTATGTAATAAACCAAATACGGTTGAGTCACAGTCATAGTTAGTTAAGTAGTCAATAGAACCCGTATTAATAATTGTAATTGGTTGACCTACATTTAAGAAAGGGACCACAGTTAGTTGCAACGGGCCATAATTAATAAATAAAGTGGTTAAACCTTGTTATGCAAAGGACCACTAGTCATTAGGTTGTTGAAGGTCATTTAGCTATAAAATAGTCGTAGTTAGAAGGGAAAGATCATTGAGTCTTATTTTCTAATCGAGATTTTCTCTCCTGGAGGTTGCCCTCGAAGAGGCAAGTGAACATTGCTTTTATCTCTGAATAATAAAATACTTGTTGTTTTTCTTATTCTATTATGTGTTCTGGGTTGTATTTCTTCGCATATTTGGTATTCTGGAATTTCTCACAGGTCAAAATCATAACAAGTGGTATCAGAGCACTTTCCAAGGTCGGTGGTACCTCCATTTTTGGTAGATTATTTTTTTAGGCTAGAGACGTGTTCCGACATCTTTAAACCACGGGATCTGTCATTGAGCGCATAAACCTGCGGATTTAGGGAGGCATGCATGTAAGAAATACAAGAGGTGGTCACGCTTGTTGGACTCCCTTATAACCCCAGTGGGTACCCCTTCGATAAGTAGCACATTAGATAGACCCGCGCACGGACTGCCTTCCACGTACCCTCTGGTTATATCGGAAGCCCCCTAGGCTCACCTGAAACCTCGCCTTAGATAAGCTATCGGTCGTCTTGCTGCTACAGTACACTGAGAAAAGCACTCAGGGAGATTACTCGCGCGTATGATAGAGTAGTCGAGTAATATGACTAAGGGCATGGTTGATCCTCCTTAGTTAGCGCCCTAAAAAATTGGGCTGAGTACTATTGTTAGACCCTTATGTATATTGCGATTTGTAGCACCTGACACTCATTTGTGACCATAGTCCCTCGAATCTCTAAAGATCGCCCATTATCTTATTTACAAGATCAAATCCAGAAGTTGGGGTTCTACTACCGCAGTATGATTCAGATCTAACAGTCGGGGTTCTGTTGTCACCGCCACAATCAAATCCACCAGTTGGGGTTCTACCACCACAGCACCATTCATATTTAGCAATTGGGGTTTTGTCGCCACCACACCAATCAGATCCACTAGCTGGGGTTCTTCTGCCATAGGCAGATCTAGCCCTCTGCGTAGTATGGCTTGTGGCTGCTATAGCCTAGGCCCGATTTTGACAGGACATTAGGCAGGATCAAGTTTTCTGGAAATTGGCCACTGCATTATTGATCAGCGAGGAGTAAAACTCCATTCGGAGTTAACAAAAAAAAAAAAAAAATTTGAGGCCTTCTCAGCACTCTTACAAGAGACTTAGCCCATAAGATTCAGGACGATGAGTTGATCGCAATGGTGCCATTCGCTTGTCAGCTCCAATTTTCAGGCAATCCCAAATTTTTTCAAAGTGACGTCAAGTGACCAAGATTTGCGTATGGTAGAAACCAGAGCTCAAGTCATGGCCAACGAGAAGATTAAGCACCTTGAACAAAAGTTGGATTCTTTCCAAGAAGAGATGAAGAAATTCATGGCACAATTCAATATGAGCATGTCAGGTTTGCATCAAGAGGCACATGGTATTAATGAAGACCTTGAAAGAGAATCTAGTCATCATATTCACTTCCATGGAAATCACCAACATTCGCACCCTTGGCCACCCAAGTTGGACATGTATAAATTTGATGGCTTTGGAAGATCTGGGACTTCCTCTTTCATATGTGATGGGGGTTTTAGAGGGAGATCCTTCTCCTTTGACAGTGGTTGAATATTCAATTATAATATGCACTGTTGAAGATGGCTGTGGTTTTCATGTTTTTATCCTTGTGTTTTTCTGAGCCCTAAAATACATTGATGCATGCCTCTTCCTCTTTTGTTTTGGTTTAATTGGGGTGCTAAGGGCAGCGAGGGCAGCTGCTACCTCTCTTTCTAGGGTCTCGGGGGATACTTCTGTCTTTTCTGCCCCTTTTTCCTCTTCTTTTGTCTTTTTCTTTGTCTCTGCTGGTTTTGTTTCCTTTTGTTCTGTTTTGGTTTCTTTCTCCTCTGTCTTGGTGTCTTCCTTCTCTGTTTTGGTGTCTTCCTCCTTCCCTTCTTGTTCCTCAGTTTCCTCCCCTTCTCCCCCTTGCTGCTCTTCCTCCTCACTATCAGAAGGACTGAGATCATATGTGAGGGCCTTTATATCATCTTATTCTGTCATGTTTTTGAAGATTTCCCATGCTATGGGGATTGTGAAGGTATGGAGGGCTTCTTCCACTAACAGTTTAATTAACCCATGGTGAGCCAACTGATCTGGACCTCCTGCCTTCAACATAATGCTCGAGTCTATGAGGGACTGCGGGAGAAAATAGGGGGTGCTAAGTTTCTGGGGTGTTGGAGTGTCCATGCCATAGCTCAGCTCATGGAGAAGTCTAAAATGGTATCCATAAACTATGCTATACCTCCCTTCACAAGAAATATATTTGATAATTTGGTAACTGACCTCATCCCAAGGGTAAGGTATGCTTGTCCTTCTAATGCCATTTTTGTCTTCTACATGATGTTCATTGGGTTGCAAGAAGGTTTTCTTGGCAGATTGTCCAATTAGCTTTTCATCTTTGCTCCAAGGTATTCCAAGAGGAAGGGTGGTAACCCTACTAATAAATTCTGGGGTAATTTCCATGGAGAGACCTCTAAAAGTAATAGTGGCATGGGTCCTTGAGTGAGGGACTAAAGAATGGGCAAACTCTTGAGCCACTTCTTCATCAAACCCTCATAATTTAAAAAAAAAATGGCATCCAATTTGCTTTAATGAAAATGGCTACTACTTCGGGATGTTCATGGAGCCTGACTGAATTTCTAGGCTCCTTCCTCATGAATCCCCCTGTCATTGTGCTTATACCCCTTTGGAACACCCAAGGTAAAGATGGAGACAATAATTTTGAAGAAACAAGAAAACAGAGAAAAACTGTGTTTTTTTAAGAAAACAGGCAGAATTTTTTTATGGAATTCCTTTTCTTCTACAGACTCAATTCCTCCTTAAAATTGTATCATTCCTTGCACATATTGATTATCAAGGTGGGTATGCACAAAACCTACTTCTTCAAGCCAGAATTCGAGCAAAAACCCCATGTTTCCTCCTTAAAAACTGCTTACTACCCCTCCTATAGAACTGGTTGTAGGTGCTCCTGTAGAACCTGTTACTGCTCTTGTAGAATGCCGATAGGAGGAGGATGGATGAAAGCGATGGAGAACGATATTTCCGAGGCTATGGTGGCGACAGAGAGCTTATTGCAACTAAGTGGACAAGGGTGAAATGAGAGAAAAGGTGGTGAAGAAGTTTTGAGGATGAATACTTATTTCTTCTTTTAGATATTTCCGGTGATGGGGTGAGCTGGCAAAAATGTACATTGCCATATTTGGACCGTTGTTCCCCACTGCCTTGTCATCATGGCTCTTTCCCGCAATCACTTCCCATCATTGCATCGGAGTTTGCATACCCTCCACTACCTGTCCTTTCGATTTTTCTGTGAGTTGACTAGGCACACGTGTGGTGGCATCTCCGGATGAGCGCAGTCAACTGGATGAGGATGGCCAGTTAACTAGCCACCTTTTCTTGTTCAACCCTAACCATCTCATTCGCATATTTTTCAATTACACAGGTGCAACAGAGGAGAGGGTCATTCACTTACCTGAGATTCGAATGTATGAGCTATGAGGCATTTTGGTTCCTTTTGTTGTTGCATGCTTGTATTTCAGTTGCTTCATGCCTATATTTCCTTTGCTGCATGCTTTCTATTGTCTGATGTGTGGCTTGTTTGCTTTGTGTAGGTATCCTCTGGCTATATCTGGCTTTAGACATCCCCTTCAACCCCATGGTTGCACTTATTTTGCTGTTGTGGCTTGATTTTAAGGGGATCAGCTGCTAGGAAATCCTACAAGAGCTCCTGTAGTTGCTTCTACCTTTAAAACTTTTAGCTGATTTTTGTGTTGGGAGCTATGAGGATGACACCAGAGATGCTAATGGAGATGGATAGGTACTTGGTAAGCTGAAGGTGAGATTTGGAGGTGCGACTCCCTTTATTTATTTTTATTTTTTTCTAAAAACTGGTTTCTGTGTTTTTCGATAGGAAGGAAAAAAATGATGATAATGAGGTGGTGTAGGTGTGGGATGGATGGCCAGGAGGGTGGATAGTTATAGGAGGGTCTACATGCTCTTCATGAAACTTCTCAGCCCCTCAAACTGCTTTTTGGAACCATTTCTGGCTCTCTGTGATTTCTACAGGAGCCTCCTGTAGAACACACAGTCTTCGAAATAAAAACACAATGAGGTGGAAGAAAGGTCAAAAATGATGGAGAAGAGTGTGGAGGAGATGAAATAGGCTTTGTGGCATCTTCTCTTGCTCTCTGTGGTCCACCTGTAACCTGCAATGCACATTAAAATCCAATTTTCTTTTCCTTCTTTTCTCTATTTTTTTTTTTTTTTTTTTTTTTTTTTTTTTTCCCTTTGCTTCTTCAGTGAGTGGGTGAAGTGGAAGCTAAGACCTGCTCCACTACCAACACTATCTTATTCAGATCTTCAATGAACTCTCGCTTGGAGAGGGGCTTCTTGTAAATTTTCAACCTATGTCCATTGACAAGCATGGGGATGGCTTCCTCATCAATGGTTCTAATCAGAACTGAACCATTGTCATTGCATTTTTCCACAATGTAGGGCCCCATCCATCTTGTCCTTAGCCTGCCTTGAAAGTCTTTATACTTTGAGTCATAGAGCAGTGCCCAATCTCCTTCTTGGAATTGCTTCTCCTTGATATTTTTGTCATGTCATATCTTCCTCTGAAGCTGAACTACCTCTATGTGGAGAAGGGCCTGCAATATTTGTTCATCCAATCCATTGAGCTGGAGTAGTCTTTCCCTCTATGCATGGTTGAGGTCTAGGTCTAGCTGAGCTGCCATCTTTAATGTATTGTATTCAAATACTACTGACAGCAAAGCCTTCTTCCCATACACTAGTTCATAGGGTGTGAACCTTGTGGTGGTCTTCCATGTTGTGTTGTAGGCCCAGGTGGCCTCAACTAGTCTATCCGCCCAATCTTTTCTGTTATTTCTCACTACCTTAGTCAGAATTTCTTCCAAAGCTCTGTTAGTGACTTCCACCTGCCCATTGGCCTATGGATGGTAAGGGGTGTAATTCCTGTGCTTGATTTTATGATGTGTGAGCAGGTCTTCAATCAAATTGGAAGTGAACTGACTGCCATGATCTGTGACCAGTTCTCTTGGATACCCGAACTTATAGAATATGTTTTCTCTTAAAAACTCAGCTACTTTTTCCTCTATTTCTACCTTGATTTCTTTTGTCTCTGCCCATTTTGTCAGATAATTAGTGCACACAATGATGTATTGCTTCTGTTTTGAAGGAGGGTTGATAGGACCCACAAAGTCCATGCCCCACTTCTCAAATGGCTCAAAGGTCACTTGAGGTTGCATGGACATCTCATCCTTTGGAGTAGGTTTCCCCATCCTTTGGCACCGATTACATTGGCTGGTATATCTCTTCTCTTCACATCTTGATGAAGAGTGGGCCAATAGTAGCCTGCCTGCAATATTTTGAAGGCAGTCCTCTTTGCTGCAAAATGGCCTCCACAAGGCCTGTCATGACAGGTCAGGAGAATGTAAAAAGCTTCCTCTTCCCTGACACATCTTCTCTAGATCTGATCCGGACCAAGTTTGAAGAGATTGCCCCCAATCCAGGTGAAAGAGGCGCTTTTCCTCATGATCTTGCTCTTCTCTTTTGAGGACAGGTGTGGTGGGAACTGTGATGAGACCAAGTAATTTTCTATATCAGCAAACCACGAAGAGAGTACTGAGATAACAAATAGGTGTTCATCTGGCATTTGATCATCCACCATTCCTTCTTCACATGCAGGTAAATTTACTTTAGACAAAAAGTCAGCAACAACATTTTCTTTACCAGGCTTATCAACAATGGTCAAATCAAACTGTTGCAGTAAAAGAAACCATCTAATAATGCGAGCATTTACATCTGGTTTGTTCATTAGATATCTAATTGCAGCATGATCAGTGTGTACAAAGGTTTGATAGCCTGTGATGTAATGTCTGAATTTGTTTAAGGAATGCACTACAGCTAGGAGTTCCTTCTCGGTTACTGTGTAGTTTAACTCTGCCTTTGGAAAATTTTTACTTATAAAGTATATGGCATAAGGTAACTTTTTATCAATTTGTCGTAAGGTTTCTCCTATTTCTTTGTTCGAGGCATCTGTGTGAATGTGGAAAGGTAGGGCCTAGTTTGGGCCTCTCAAAATTGGGGCAGTCACAAGTTTTCTTTTCAAGGTATCTAGGGCTTCTTGACATTTCTCAGTCCATATGAACTCGACATCTTTTCCTAAAAGACCAAACAACAGAGAGGCTAACTTACTGAAATATTTAATGAATCTTCTGTAATATCCAGCTAAGCCTAGGAAAATTTAGACATCTTTCACCTTTTGAGGAGGTGGGACCCTTTGGATGATGGCAACTTTGTTGGGCTCCACCTGCAATCCTTGTTGAGATATTGCATGACCTAGCATGGTCCCTTCAGTCATAAAAAATTCACATTTTTCCGGACTGAGGGACAGGTTCATTTCAATACACTTGTCCAAAACTTTTCCCAAATTAGATAAAGCTTCCTGAAAGTTAGAACCATAAGGAGTAAAATCATCCATATATATTTCCACTGCATCATGAACCAGTTTAGAAAATATACTCAATACTGCTCTCTGGAAAGTGGTTGGAGCGTTGCACAAACCAAAAGGAAGGAACTGATATGCAAAGGTACCCCAAGGACAAGTGAAAGTGGTCTTATCTTGGTCGTTTGGGCTGATTTGAATCTGATTGTACCCGCTAAACCCATCTAGGAAGGAGAAAAACTTTTTCCCCGCCAGACCATCTAAAATTTGATCTATGAAAGGCAAAGGAAAATGGTCCCTTTTAGTGGCTTTGTTCAGTTCCCGATAATTGACGCAGATTCTCCACTCACCATTTTTCTTTGGCACTAGCACCTAAGGAGAGACCCATTCACTATCAGAGATGGGGTAGATGAATCCTACATCAAGTAATTTTTGCAATTCTTCCTTAACAATGTCTTTAAGGGCTGGATTCATCCTCCTTTGAGGCTACCTGACTGGTTTGCAATCTTCCTTAATGTATATATGATGAGTACAAACTGAAGGGTGCACTCCATCTCCTTATAACTCCAGGAGAAGGCATCTAAATGTTTTCTCACTAAGTTGCACAGTTCCTTTTCCTAGGAAGTGGATAGGGATGAATTGAATTTTGGTTGAACTCTATATTCTTAACACGGAGTGAGGTCGGGTCGGCCACACAGAGATCAGTCAAGGGATTGTCTTGGGTTTCTTTCATAGATCTTCTAATGGCAAAATACTGGGGGGTGGATTTTGAATTCAATTTTCAAGGATATCATCCTCATTTTGCGGTTTCCCCCCTATGACAGTTTCTATTGCACATAGTGGTGCAGAATAGACTTCATCCTCATCCTTCTCCTCCAACTAGAGAGGTAGATCATGTTCTAGCAAGGGTTGAGCAGGAGGGTATAGGATTAACTACTTGGACATATGCCCATTCTTGATGGTCATGTTCCTAGCCTGACAACTGATGTAGGCATCGGCAGTGGCCAACCAGGGTCTTCCCAGGATGAAAGGATACCCAGTGAGCTTTGCCTTCAGCTGGAGAACTAAGAAATCAATAGGGTACTCCCAAGAATCAATGGAGACCATCACATCCTCCATAATCCCTTCAGGGATCACGGTGGAGCGGTCTGCTAGTTGCAGTACTGTCGTGTTCTTCCTCAAGGAGCCCTAGAGGTTGAGTTTGAGCATGGTGTCCTTTGTCATCACATTAATGGCAGCTCCCAGATCAATCAAGGTATGTGGGATCATGGTGCCATTGATGTGGACATCAACTACTGGGCTTCCAGGGTCTAGATATTTCGGGCAGATTACCTGCCCCAACATCAGGTCAGACAGTTGTCCTATGACATTGATGGTTGGGGCATCTCTCTTGCACCTGCCTGGATGCCTAAATCACTTCTCCTTGATCATATTATTGTATATAGGCACATCTTTTATGCCTTGGAGAAGTGGTATCTTTACACATAATTGTTTCAATTCTCCCAGAAGTTTAGTTTCTTCTGGGGTGGGCTGTGTTGTCTCGGATAGTCTCTCAAGAAAGGGTGGAATTGCTTTAGGTTCACCTTCTTCTTTATCTTCCTCAACCTCCTTAGGGGGAGGCTGGCTATCTGGGAGAACCTTCCCAGATCGCAAGTTAATCTCCTAAATCTCCACAGCATGGGTTGGTCATGATGTTTCCCCACTATATACTTGTTGGGCCTGTCTATTATTCAGGTTTGAGATCGGCTGGGTAGGAATTTGGGGTTGCCTTGGTGGAGCAGGTGGTGGAGACAAAAGAGTGAGAGGAGAGTTGTACTGGGGCCTCCACCCTTGATGAGTTGCATTCCACTTAGGTTGTGGCTGAGCATAGGATTGAAATCAATGAGTAGCTAGTTGGGCATGATATTGAGATGGATAGGACCAAGGACAAGGCATGGACCAGGAAGGATGAGCAGGAGGGCCCCAAGAAGGTATGGAAGTAGCTTGGTTGGGGTTGTCGTATGCCTGGGATGTCCCTTGCATCCCCTACTGGTATGGTCTAGGTCCATGCGGTTTCCTTTGGTTCATGAAATAGAGTGGTTCAGTGGCTCCTTCAGCCCCATGGTATACAGCTTTAAGTCCGGGCAAGGAAGGGCACTTATCTATAGAATGATCTTCTTCATAGACTAAACAAACCTCTATAGAGTTCAATGGACATCCGTTCCTAGGATGCCTCTTGGTGCACCTAGGACAAAAAATGGCCAAAGCCCTCTTTGCTTCCTCTTGTTTCCTTTTGATATGAAAGGCATCCATTTGCATGGCAAGAGTCTGCAGCATCTCACTCTTGAAGTCTTCTAGCATGTTTCCAAGTTCATCTTTGAGGGATGAACTAGATGAGGAGGTACTGGCTATAGGTTGACTCCCCCTAACTCTCTTTCTAGCTGCCCTATAATGGTTTCTAAAAACAGACTTTATGTCTTCATAAGGTAGTTGGTAGATGTCTCCCCTGACCAGTAGATGGAGGGTGTCTAGAAGGTCTTCCAGAATTCCCCTGAGCAGGACCAACTTCAGAGATTCAGGGTCAAGCGTGCACCTGGCCCTTTTATAACTCAGCTGGAACCTCTCTTCATAATCTTCCAAGGATTCATCACTTCCCATGGTCATTCAGAAGATTTCTTCCTTAGTGTATTTTGACCTACAGTAGTCTCGATATTTGTTATTAAAGGGCTACTGCATCTGAGCCCAAGTTGTGATGCTATTGTCAAGTAACCCCATGAACCAACGCAATGTTGCATCCTTAAAAGTAGAAGGAAATAATTTCAACTTTTGTTCATCTTCTGCATAGTCATAGGTTCGACAGATAATAACAAACTCAAACAAAAAGGTGTCAAGATCTTCTATAGTCAAACCATGGAAGTGAAGTAGGGTTGAATGGCTTATGTTCTTCATTTTGGTGTCCCTATTGGTCTCTCGAATGGGAAAGGTACCATCTACACTTTCTCCATTCCCCCTAGCATTTCTATTTTCAGCCATTGTCTTAGGAGGGATGTTTTCTTCCTCTTCTTCCCCTATAGGTTCTTCAAATATCTCTAGTTGTTCACCTAAAAGTTCTTCTTGATCACTGCCACCGAAGAAGAGAGAAGGGTGGCTATGTGATGTGGTGGGGGTCTTGGGCAAGAATTTTCCTGAATTATCTTTGTTCCTACGAGGCATGAAAATAAATATTTGGTTGGTTTTTCTTCTTCTTCTTGTACCTGCAAAACTGAAATTGATTGAACAAACAAATTGCAACTAACTGAAATGAACTTGCTGAAATGAAATTATAGAACTAAAAAGGAAAGAAAGGAAATGACTAATCTACTTTTGCTGAAATGGAAATTGCAGAATTGAAAGGAAAGCAAGGAAATGACTAATCTACTTTTGCTAAAATGGAAATTGTAGAATTGAAGAGGAAACATAGAAACTGGAAGAAACAACTACTCTACTTTTGTTGAAATAAACTACTAAGCAGAATGTTGTGATAGAAAATAGAAGAAAGCAATAATCACGAAATACTCTGACGCTTTCCTAGAAATGACGCCAAAAAGTGGCGAGTACCAGTATTGCAGCGATAATGCTGCAACTCCTGGGCTACCTACTTTACTCTTATCAAATTGGTAGTTCGTAACAAACATGGAAGCAATGGTGTTGTATGCACAAGTACTAGTTCTTACTACAGGCTGTCACTTGGTCAGTTGGCGCAAGATTACTAGGAGCTCAAGCCAACTTCTATGGATTTTAGAAGAAGCTCTATATGTGATGGAAGAAAGGAAAGCTTACTCTACAAAAGCTACTCTACTTGCAGAAAGGAAAAGCACTGAAATGTAAAGTAAACCTAGCAAACCCTACTTAACCAACTAATCCTACTTTTGCAGAAAGAGAGATGAAAAACCATGAAATGAATGCCATTACCTACTTAATAAGTAAACAACATCTACTCAAGCTATTTCTAGAAGCAAACGAGCAAAAAACATCTTTTTGGATTTTTATGTATTTTTAGGTGAAATTGTCTTTCATGTAATTTATTTGTTTGTGTGTGAGGCAGCGATTAGGTGGTGATGGAGGATGACTTTGGAATTTGCAGAGGTGTAGGAAGGTGTGGATGGGTCCTAGGAGGTCTCAAGTGGCCTTCTGGAGGCTTTTCTTGCAATCAGACTTCAAAAAGACACCTACATGCAAATCTATAGGAAGTTGCAGGGGATCTACAGGAGGATGCCGAGGGCAGTTTTGCAGGTTTTGAAGGTGGAAAAGCAGGAGGAAAGGGTAGTTGAAGGCTAGGATGATGTGTTAAGGTGTCTAGGGTTCATCAAGAAGGATTAGGAAAGAGAAACATGGTTGGACTTGTTTAAGGAAAGAGAGGAAAGTTTATGAGAAAAGTGCAAAAAACTAAGGCAAATTTGTGAGGGACTTTGGGTGACCTGTGGAACATAGATCAAAGAAAGATGGTGATGGCTGATTGGCTGACTTATTGTGAGAAGAGAATTGCTGCAAGAGAACTGAAAATCAAACAATGAAATTAAGCAAGCAAGGAAACTAGATACATAAAAAAAACAAAAATTTTCATCAAGCTAATCTAAACTCTGATCTAGGAAAGTAAATGCTAAAAAATGCTACATGGAAAAAAAAGCATGGAAGGAAATTTATTACAAAGAAATAGATGAGCATGGTGAAAGAGATCTACAACAAAGAATTAACCTTCTAACAAACTGCAACACTAGAAATCCTATGGAAAAGGAAAATCTGTGTTTTTATGACATCGAGAGGGACTTGTCCTTAGTTCATGGTCCCAAAGGGAGGAAAGGAGGCCAAGACTCTGTTGATGGCCTTTTTGTATCTTTTTCCTATCACTGTTCAACCTGCTATAGAAAACTGAAATGGAAACAACCTTCTAAATCACCAAAAGCAACCTATTCTTAACCAAGAAAAAAACTTATCTAACAGCAACTAATTCATAAACTGCAACAAAATATATAAATACAAAACAAGAGGTGCTTGGCTGCTTGGATTGGGCCCTAACCCAAGAGCTTCAACCCTCTGAGGTAACTCAGTGCTAGCTCAAAAAAGATCTCATCTTCATTATCAAAATAACAATAGGATTACATGAAACTGTCAACAAAAGTAAGCTCGAAGTTGAGCAGAGCAAAGTTGCAACAAAAGTTCAAAAATTTGACTAACTTTCTAATGAGGCCATAGGCCTCTCTACTTATACAACTGAAGCTTCCAACAGCTTCCTTAAAATCAAGGGGGCTTGGATCCAAAAACTTGAGATAAACAGAAGTTATCCTCCACTTGCTCGGCTGCTTCCTAGTGCATTGATTTGGCTCTTTGCGCTCCAAGCTTCATGAAGGAGAATTCAAAGTGGGGAGTCATAATTGAGGGGGACACCCTCCTATAAATCCTCTCCCTTATCTTCTTCAAATATTTGCTGCCAATTGTCCATTATATACTGTAATTAAAAAAATAAAATAACAAAGAGGAAAATAAAAAAAATTCATAAATATAAACCATAATAAAAAGACAACCCAGGAAAAAAAATTGAAAGATACCAAAGTCATATACTAAAGTTAAATCAAATATGTTAAAAACAAAAAGTTTTTACGTAATGTTTCATTTGACATGAATAATTTAATGTTTTATTATAAATTGATGACTAAGATTTAAATACTAATAATAAATTAAATAAAATAAATAGTTATATATAATTTTAAATAAAATTGTTAAATAAATTATTTATATATTTAAAATTATATATTTTTATAATTATTTAAAATAATTTAGATACTATTTTTCCAACCTCAAAAATATGTTAATTCTACATTATAATTAAAAAACCAAAGAGGAAAATAAAAAAATTCATAAATATAAACATAATAAAAAGACAACCCAGAAAAAAAATGTGCAAAAGTTAGTTTTTTACATGAACGTGCAGGAAGCATGTGACATGTTCGTGTTTTGCGGAATTTGAGTTAATCAAAACCACGAATTGGCTTTGACTTTGACTTGCCTCAACCAAAACCGGGTTGTTGTTTTGTTAACTTCGTCTGCTTCAATTAATAAACACGTTGTATCACTCACTCAAAGCTTCCACTCAATTTTAGAAAGCCACTGGTGGTCACAGGTGATGCATCATTAGTGGGCCCTTCACCTCCGAGTTTTGTGAAATTCTATACTCTCAATTCCGTCGGCATGATAGCAACTTCTATGGACTATGGACAGTCTGTCTGGGATAGTAGTCGCATTCAGGGTTGGAATTTTACAGGCAAAATGCCGGTCAAGATGCATTTTTAAAATATATTTAATAATTTTACATTTCCGTTTCACACGATGTGTTTTAAAACTTCTAGAACCTTTTTTGACGGTTTAATTTTTTTCAAAAACGTCTTTATACCTACTCACCTATTTACCCATATTCTCCCACAGCTGTCCTCTCACGCACTGGCAGGCTCTAACCCTGCGATGTTATTAATGAGATCCACCAATTTACATTCAATTCCACCAGTCAGCAGTCCGTAGCGATCCAAGTCGGTCACTGTGTTGTGTTGTATTTAATGAATTAATTAGACAGGCCATCATAGCGTTTGAGATATGGGTTTGAGATATGGGATTTCCACCGAGTAACTATTTTTTTGGGATTACATGTGGATTTATTACCAAATCTCAACTACTCAAACTATGGTATTTAACAGAAAAATTAACCAATAAAATATTGAAATTGATAAAAATATCTAAAACAACATAATTACAGAAACTCAATCATATATTATGTACAAATGGTGTATGTGTAAACACACTCACACATAGATTTACATTCAGATTGTTCTATTAAATAGAGTTTATGAGATCCAACTTATTCCTAAATTAGATAAAGAAGTTGAGAGAATTTCTCAACCATCACAAACCAACTTCTTAAATCTGGAATGTAAGCATTAACTCCAACAGAAATTTGGTAGTAATAAAAACTAAATCAAAACGAGTGATTTAAATAAATCGAAACGAGCAACTAGCAAAGATGGGTTGTGTTTAGGTTAGGAAATTTTATACAAGGACAAATTATAAGGGGCCAATTATACTTTTAATAAATGTGTGTGTCTTTTGGCCGGCAATATCTGGTGTATTTTTACTTTTGCTGGAGTGTATTTTTATTAGATTTTTGTGTTTTTTGGCCACAGATATCTTATGTATTTTTATTTTTTGTGATGTGTGTTTTTATTATAAATACTTTGTAAATTATTATCTATTTTCTTATTAAAAATAAAAAATAAAATTTTATAAGTTACATTTAATCGCAAAATGGTGTTTTTCATTATAGATTGACTATTATTTCATCCTCTAATACTACACAAATCTATTTATTTATTATTTTTTTCATTTTTTTTTCTTAAATTATATTTTAAAAGGTTAAAATTTTTAGCGTCTTTTTAATTATGTTTACATGAAAAGAAAATATGGTTTATTATAACGTGTCTTGAGGTGCTAATTATAAAGTAAAGTAACATTTTTATTTTTATTTTTGTTGAAATGAAGTATGGTTTATTATAACGTTGTCTTGAAGTGCCAATTATGAGGAGATAATTAACTTAGCCTGATTTATTATAATGTTGTGATTAAATCCCAATTGAAGTGATAAATTTCACTAGCCTTTGGTTTTTATTTTTATGTTAATTGTTTAATTTAAAATTTAGTAAACATATCATAATAATTTTTGGAAAAAAATAAAAATAATTTCAGTTTTAATTAATATTGCTTTGCCAAGAAATTTTCATTTAAATTTAGTCTTAATTTGATATGAGTTGTAATTATGACTAAGAAAGAACTAAATGAAGAAAGGAGTTGAAAGTGTTATTCAAATGTAAGAGAAGGAAAAGGAGTGAAATTGTGTTTGAGGAATAGAGTATAAAGTGTATATTATGCATTTTATGAGATATAATTTTACATAAAAATAACTAGGAAAAAATAATTCCAACCTCCCCAATATGTTAAGAATTTATGATGTAAAATGAGATAAATTTACATAAGTTGCATTTTAGAGGAAGTATATCAATCTGTGCTCTAAAACTATGAGAATTCCAACATCCCAAATATGTTAAAAATTTACTATGTAAAATGAGATAAATTTACATAAGTTGCATTTTAGAAGAAGTATATCAATCTGTGCTCTAAAATGATGAGAAATTGACAAATAAAACAAAGAAAGAAAGGAAGTTAGTTTAAAATGATAAGAATTAGCACACAAAACAAAGAGAAAAGGGAGTTAGTTTGTGGATGAGACATTATGAGTGGACTATAGGAAAACCCTATAATTTCACAAGAAAATTAGAATACGTGCACCATGAGATGACTCAAATTACACGAGGGTGACATGATAGCCATGCCTCTTGAGATTTTTTGTTTTCATAAATTAGGCAAAAATCTCAAATGTGTGACAACAATAGGATTTGTTGCTATATTAGCTCCAGTTAGTTGGGAAAGAGTTAATGTATCCTATATTTGTTATGAGTGGATTTATGAGTCAGTTAGATTCTCTTGGCTATAAAATATATGCCTGTACAGATATTGGATGAGAGTTTTTTTAGTGTGAGGAAGAAATTGTTTTGTAATCTCCTGATTAATAATAAGATTGTCGATGCCTCTGTTTGGTGGACGTAGCCCAGATTGGTTGGGTGAACCACGTTAAATGACTGTGTCATTTGTGTATGATTTTATATGCTATTGTTTGTCATTTATTAAGCTGCGCACTATTGGCTCTAACAAGTGGTATCAGAGGATGTTGGAGGCGTGGTGCAGCGGAGGAGTGGCGTAATCTGTTTGCGCGTTGCTTGGTGTTGTGTTGGACTGATGTTGTGGAAATGGCATATGCCAATTTACCTGCAGGTTGAATGTACCTGCGTGGACCTGCGGTGGTTAATTGGCGTGTTGTGTTGGCTGCTGGTGCGTGTTCTGCCAGGACACGCAGAACGTGAGGCGGTGGACCTCAAATACTTACTAATCATGAACTACCTGCAGACGGTTCGTGGTTGTTAGATGCGATTAACTGTGACCACTCTGTCTCCGGGCATCCCCTCCCGCATTGTCACCCCATACGCTTGGAGTCGTAGCTCAACTACCAAACTCTAAGGCGACAAGAAGACATTCTCATAGGTATGAGGTTTCCATCTCAAATCATTTCACAATCATTCAAATAATGTTACGCAGACCCTTCAGAAGCGCAGAATGTTTTTTTTTAAACTGCCTGTGGCAAACGACGAGCACATGTGTATTCACACGGTGAATGCCAGATGCGTAGTGATTAAAGGGCGCGTGTAATGCGTGAAGCGCCAACGATTGCGTGGGTAAAAAATGCAATTGTTTTTTGGGTTTTTTATTGTAATTCGCACAACAATTTTTTTTTTTTAAAGCAAAGGCAGTGTAATATAAGGCATAGGCGGTTTGTATATATTAACTTCTGGTATTTAAAAGTTGGATTTGGAGATTGTATGTTTTAAACGAGATGGCGAAAACTCAGAGTGCCCGATTTGAAATCGAGAAGTTTAACGGCAAAAACAATTTCAAGATCTGGAAGGTAAAGATGCATGATCTTCTTGTCCAACAAGGTGTGGCAAAGGCGTTGATGGGTAAATCCAAACAACCTTACAACATCACAGATAATGAGTGGGACGAGATGGATGAAAGAGCAGTAAGTGCTATTCGACTGTGTTTGGCGGATGATGTCTTGTTTAATATCGTGTCGGAGACAACAACTGCTGGTTTGTGGACGAAACTGGAGAAACTGTACATGACCAAATCCTTAACCAATAGGATTCTCCTGAAGCAACAGTTGTACAGTTTGTGAATGAAGGAAGGTACATCGATTGCTAATTATTTAAATGCTTTTAATACTCTTCTTGTGCAATTACAAAGTATAGAAGTAAAAATTCAATCCGAGGATAAAGCTATTACTTTATTGTGCTCGTTGCCCGAGTCATGGGATCATTTTGTTAC
>APFE030049682.1:0-19800 GCA_000404065.3 Pinus taeda | reverse complement strand
AATTTATTGTTCCTCCATTTGCAATCATCACTTGACACTCTAGTGCTAGATATAGGAAGCAATTCAATTCTTTTGCTCCCTTACAATGAATAAAATTATGGGTGCTTCCTGAATCAATCAACACTATTACCTTTTTCTTCTTGATTTGTCCTTCTATCTTGATGGTTTGAGGAGTGGTAATTCCAGCCAATGCATTACAAGATATGATCGGACTCATTTCTTCTTTATCTGGGCTTTGTTCCTGGAGTATATCCTCTTCCTTTGACCTTTCTTGCTCCTTTTCTTCTCAATCTATGTAGAATAATTTCTTCTCAGCACACTTATGACCTTTAGTGTATTTTCTTTCACAACTGTAACAAAGCCCTTTTGCTCTTTTTTCTTCCATTGTTGTGGTGTCAACCTTATAGGTTGTGGAAGGCTAGGGGTAACAACATTTCCATCTTTATAGTTGTGACTGGTATGCTTCCTGGTTGCCATAATTTTGCTTTCCATTTTTCTTGCTAACCTGAATGCCTTCTCTAATGAATCAGGTTCCCAAAGGCGAACATCATGTTGGATATTATCCTTTAAAGACCCTATGAACACATCAATCCTATGCTCCTCTGGAATATCTTTTACCCTTATGTTCAATTTTTGGAACTCCTCAATGTGCTCCATTATTGAACCCTTTTTGTTTGAGACTTATCAATTGGCTAAAAAAAGTGTTTCTTTTTGTATCCTCATAATGTGCTATCAATTCTTCCGTAAAAATTTCCCAAGTGATAAATTGTTTACGAGAGAAAAGCCATTGATACCATACAAACTGATTTGGTTCCAAATATAAAGTTGCCATACGTACCTTTTGTGTGTTTTGCACATTATTGAGATCGAAAAATTGCTCCATCTGTAATATCCATGTTGCGGGATCCTTGCCATCAAACTTCCTCATATCGATTTTTGGAATATGGTGGGTCTTTGATCCAACATTAGAGTCTATGGAATCATGATTAACATTTCTTTTGTTCTCATCATGAGTTTCCTTTACTACCCTTTCACCCTTAGTGACCCTTTCTTGTAGCAACTTATTCATATTTATCTTCAATTCTTCCATGTCTGTTTTTAAATCTATCTTCAAATCATCCATCTTAGCTTCCACGTCATTCATCTTAGCTTCTACACTTTTCTTTAAACAATCCATCTTAGATTTTGTTCCTTTTTGTGCAAGTGACACTTGTTGCACTTGGTCTCGTATTTTTGATATATCATGTTGTATTTCTTCCTCTTCTTCATGAGTCATGCTAGAGCTTTCAGGTCGCCTACTAGGTGTTTCCATTTTCTTTCTTCAGGGCATAATTACTGATAATAATTCTTCACTATTCCCTTTGAATTCCTTCAAAATAATTTTTCAAACCAAGCTTAAGCAAACATTTAAAAAAATATACACACCTTTTTTCACTTTGTAGGAGCTCGATATTGCCTCTGATGTATCTCTGTAATTTCGGATCATCCAGTTCTGAAATTGTGAATTGCGGTAGCACTTTGTGTCCTCTTTCCAATGCCACCAGTCTGACCCCAATTGGATTCTCCAATGAAGAGTTATGCCAAATCTCCCACAGTGACCTGATTAAAGACTAATTCAGTAGAGCGAACTTGTACGACGTGCCACATGTCCCTATTTTGACCTTTGGCTCTGAACAATATATAAAAGAAACTACAGTCCGTTCTCTTTCTATACCTTCTTACGAAATTTCAATCTGATTCCCAGAGAGACAGTTATGACGATTTTCCCCAGGTCACCTATTTTGAATGTAATTTGGGATTCTGCAAAAGGACCAACTTCCTCAGTTCATATCTCCGAAAACATAGCGTGAAAAGCTCTGAAATTTGGACCTGAGATTCAGTGCGATGTCTTCTCAAATGGGTTTCTTTTTTTAACTTCTGAAACGTCATAGAAAAACGTTATAGCGAAACTGCCACGATGACTTGTTTGGAGTAGCGAAACCCTAGAATCCAAAGCTCTGATACCAAATGTTATGAAACCAGCTCACAAAAAGATAGAAAATATAGATCAATGCCTTAGAATTCAGCCTCTTCGAGGGGGAAACATCCTTTACATTACATAAATGAACAATTCTTGGATGATTCAAATGATAAAACCTCCTTTCTATATATATAGGAGTCTAAGGAGTCACAATATAACCCAGCCGACCTAACAATAATAACATAAAGCCACAAAAATAACAATAGAGGGATTCTGTGGGGCACAGTAATAACAATATGGGAACAATAGGGACACAAAAATATTAATAAGGGGTACAACTACAATATTAATGGGGTAATCACTAGTATTATAGGGACCCAACAACCATAATAGGGAAGTGGGGCATAATTAGATCCAACCTTCAAGGTACATTATGAAGATGGGATTATCCAAAAATTATCTTTCTTATATTACCTCAAATCACAATTTAGGTACCACCGTCATCTTTTTCTTGTCAAGAGCTTTCCAATGGTACAAATTTTATCTCATTCTAAGATACTGACACAAAGTTATGTCCATTTGAAATTTTTCCCTCAAGGGCCACATCGTCATCCATACATGCCACGTAGCTAACATGTGGTTTCTATTTTACCGTGCAACACTCTTGCATTGGTCCATTTATATTACATAGTTGTCGTATTAGTCTCTTGTTATATAGAGGTTTTCACACCCTTCTACTTCCCAAATATTCCAATGCTCTAGTATGTTGATATACTGAAGGCTCGAGGCTCTAATATAGCATTATTTCATTGCACTGATATGGTTAGTATGGCATGGACATTCTGGTATACCGATAGTTATTATCATAAATACAATCGATATGCACATGCCCTTGGATCCATCAATATGCCAATATAGATTTATTTTAAAGTAGAATATCATGGATTCAAAAAATGTTATAATGGGAAAACCCCAACAAAACAACAATAAGCTAATAGGCTTCTAGCCAATTTAGCTTTCCACCTAATCATATCCTGCCACATGGTGAAGGTTGATGTGCCTACAACATGGCCCGAATGATGTGTATATTAGGATATCAATGGGTTTTCTAGGATGTACTCCCAAACCCCCAATATTTCAATACATTGATATGCCAACTCAACCTTCCATGTTGATTGTGAAGAATTAATCACCATTTGACGCATAGCTCATGCATATGTGCCCATTGCCACATGGCACTAATGACATGTGCCTCATCTCAATCATATTTGTATAGTCGGTATGTCAAATGGTTATATCTAGGTGACACATGTCATACTCATTACATTTCCATGTCATCAATCATGATGGCATTGTGACATTATCGTCCTAGAACCCTGATGCTCCAATAATTTGATATCTCAAGGAAATTAATTGATGGTCTTTATATTTTTGAATATGGTAATCATATGAAGGTATGTAGCCCATATTGCGTCATATCAGGGATTCTTGTGAAAATCATTACATGAATTACTAAAACCTCCAGGGCCCAATATGTCAGCAAGCCACCTATTGCAACTAGCTCTTGGTCCCAACTCACATTAGTCCATGTGACTAGGGGATAATTCTAGAGATATCCAAACTAAAAAATTTTAATTCTTTGTTAACTAAAAAGGGGAAATTCCATCCCCAAAATTTCAATGAATTCATGCCAAGGGCTTAACCCCAAATATCTTTTAATATCTTAGGAATACAGGGGTCAAACCCAAAATTTCCCTTGCCCCAAAGCAAGGGTCCAAACTCTAATTTTTCTAAAATATATTAAGGATTTTGTCCAAATTCACCTTTGTTAATCATAGTGGTTTTCAATTACCTTTAACAAATAACCATTGCATTTAGCCAGTGGACTTCATATGTTTGATAAATATATCCATTAAATTCAACTTTTGCCTTTCCATTTATGAACGTAAAGCACATAGTGACTCTCACTTATCATTAGAGAAGGGCTTCCATTTCACACAACATTTCAAATTCATAACAAATGAATTTGAACAAATAAGAAAAGCATATTAATTTCTTAGCACACTTATTATGCATATTCATTTCAACCATACAATCGCTCTCAACCTATGAATGCAC
The DNA here is from genome assembly GCA_000404065.3 of Pinus taeda. Taxonomy (NCBI): domain Eukaryota; kingdom Viridiplantae; phylum Streptophyta; class Pinopsida; order Pinales; family Pinaceae; genus Pinus; species Pinus taeda. The sequence goes on along the minus strand of APFE030049682.1, from coordinate 15,722 downwards.
ACATGCATAACAAATATAGCATAATTATTAAACATGAAGTATTGAACAACAATTGCATCTCATTTCCAAGGAAGAATACCCAACTGTAGGAACAACTACACAACAGATTTAGCCAGGTGGCCACCCCCAAACCAAATCCGATGTCTAAAGGATACTTAACTCGAGGTATTACACAAAAAATGGTCAATTTCAAGGATAGAGAATGAAATCCAATTTCCTTCACTAGCTAGGAAACATAGATGTCACTTCTTAAGCACTGAGTCTGGGTTGAATACACAACAAAATATGGTTATTGAGGGATTGCACAACACAAAGGAGACGTCTTCACTGCTTCCTATGGTTTCCTCTGCAATCCTCCCTTTACTTCATCCTTAAGACTTCTTACTCATGTCCTAAGATGATTTCACATGTTGAAGAGATAAATACAACTCCTTCAACAGTGGATGTGGGTTCTTCAACTACAGCTTTTGTGTATGAAATTGGTGAGTCCCTAGGTTGAATTTCAGACATATGTACCTCAGGGAGTCTATGTCTACCTGTTATGGATGGAATGTGAGTATCAGTGGATGTTGTGGCATTACATGGTCTGGCAAGGGTGGTTGGTGATGTTGGTATTGAACTATGTCCTCTACCTCTACTTATAAATATACCCCTAAAATTGTGTTCTCTATACATGCATTCTAAATGAACTTAATTGTGCATCTAAAGAATGAATGCATCTAATATGATATGCAAACCAAAAATAAAGTCCTATATACACTTCCTCAGCAATTACGCCAAAATGTTGGGTAATTTAATTGGTAGTTAAATTACTTCATTAATTGTCAAACCAAGGTTTGTGTACTTGTGAAGTCTATGTGCACATTATATGCTAGAGTTCTATCTTTGATTATGAAATTAAATACTAATTTAACGAAATTAAATGCAAGAAAATCTAGACTTTCTCGAGTTCATTTTTTCATTAAAGAGACACACATGTTCTTTCCATAAGGATTGTTAAATTAAAATTACTTCTAAAAGAAAACTAAAAAGCAAGAACTGGAAATGGATGTTATTATATTGACTTGGAATAAAAACTATTCTATTGATAGAATTGAAATTTTATTGCAATGAAAACTAATCTATGAGAAGAATTGAAATTCGCTTAAAAACTATTCTATGAATAGAGAATTGAACTTTTAATCTACTGAATTGAAATAGAAACAAATTTATGAGCAAAATTGAAATTCACTCTAAAATTTATTCAATTCTATTGTACTTAAATTTCAAAATTACTCTAAAACTTCAAAATTAAAGAAATGAACTCAGTTACAGGCCTTATTAGATTACTAGTGTGCATGTATGTGACCAATCATGATTATTAAACTCGTTCAAATATGAGACTAAGCTGACTGACTGAAATGAACTAATGAAGGAAATTTTTTTTGGTATTTTAAATTTATGACTGAGTGCTTAACCTGTGTAAACAAAATAATGTCAAATAAAATCATGAAACAAAGCATTGATGGAAAGAGTATAATCATCTACAAAGAGAAAAGACGCTACTCATAAAACAATATTGCATCAATGACTAAACTAACTTACAATTCTTCAGGGGGGCCTCTTGTTGAGCGTAAGAACGAAAGGACTTCAATTAATAAGATGTTCACCCATGCACTCGATCATAAAGAGGAAACAAAGTATTTGTATTAAAAAGAGAATTCAAATATGTTCATTGCCTCGCTCCAAGGCTATTTATAATCCCTTTTGAATAACAGCTTGAAGAGATATAAGCAGAGAATCTAGTTTATATTGGACAAGTAGTTAAATTGAAACAAGAATCATGTTTCTCGTGATTTTCTACAAAAGCATATCATGAGAAGATTTTGCTTTTCCATATCACAATATTTATTCCAAACTTTTCTCGTTCAATCGCATGCTCGCTTGATGGTGCCACAATCTGCCTTTAAATTTTGCGCAAGGCTGGAGTATTATAACCAGAGTAGACTTCTGTTTTGTCCCTCATATTTCTCAAACCCTGTGGATTTCCATATTAGTGTAATAGTTGGATGTCCATATGTTCACCATTTATCATCTACCTATACGATTTATTCATCTTCAGATGCATTGGAACCTGTCTAACCATGGAGGTAGCTGTAGAATTAATGGTTAGCTGCAGAATTAGTGCAACTTGGTATCTATAGAGATGTTTTGATTAAATTTCACAAAGAAACTAAAGAATATAAACAATAAATTATTGGTACCTTTTATTGTATCTAAGCATATCTGGAGTGACCTTATAGCTTGAAAACTTAACAAAATTATGATAAAAAGGATGGAGATGAAGGAAAGGGAAGTGTCAAAAAGAGGACAATTTCAGACCTCGACAACTCACTACCTATACTTTTTTACCAGCACTAAATTAATTAATTTTACAAATCTTAGCATTGTATCTTGTTGATAAGGACCTCATCAACATTAGCCTCAAATAAAAGTATAATAATTCTAGGTGCATGTTACCCACCAAAAAGTGGATAACCCATAGGAGAAAAATTATATCCTCCTTGGAAAGTCAACCAACGAACGATCATATATGATTATCACATTAAATGATGCCAAGATCTTCCACTTCTTGCTCTGGTCATATTTTTGTCTCCCATCTGGCATTTCTTCTTAAAATAAGGTGGGTCATCCATTGGAAAGTACTTTAACCATTTTGCAATCAAGTGCTTTCACTTAATGTTGTAGGGATACTAATATGGATGAAGGGGAAAACTAGATAAATGGCTGATCTTTGACTATACCAGCATAGATCCATCTTAAGTATGAATCTAACATGAGTCAAGAGGGATCAAATTTCTTCACGTGCAAACTTTTTTAGAGCTTCAAATACAATATATTATTTTTCATTGTTTAAATTGTATTTTTGAATGTTAAATAAAGTATATATAGGACCAAATAAAAAATTTAACCATAAAACTTAATTTTTTTTCTATATAAAGATATATTTGAAGTTGATATCGACATAAATTAGTTAACATAGATCTTCAAATAGGTTGTTTAAATCTATTGTTGAAATATTTTTGAAAAGTATAATACTTAAGCATCTGATTCACACATTTTTTTTACTTCTAATTACTTTACAGCATATTCATTTTTTTAATTATAGCTGACATTAATTTTCTATTTAGAACATATTTTTTATTTTTATTTTAAAGGGGCACAGACGGACAGATAAACTTACACACCCCCTTATATGGGGATACAAAATGAACCTCTCGACTCAATTATTTTTCCCTCACTTCACCTAGGAGAGTAGTCTTTCACTTAATCTAGTAGTACCTCCTGTAAGGTCTTATGGTGTTAATAAGGGCACTACTAGGGAGGCACTAATTAAAGTAGCATGTCAAGGATATTCCATACTAACCACTTTCTATCTTTCCCCATCTATGTATCTCCATTATTTAGGCTGATGGTCATTGGTCATCGGGATTGGTACCTCTCATCCTCATCCTTGGTTTTGCACTTGAAAAACTTAGCCCTAGAGGTTTATGCAACTAAAAGAAATATAAAATCATAAGAAAACCACAATTAAATAAAAAAGATAAAATGTAAAAGATGGTTGAGACATTTGTTTATCACATGGAAAAATCCTATCATCAGCTCTACCCCTCTCATTAGACATCACTCAGTTCCTCAGGCACATGATGCTTCATTCATAAATGGAACTCTTGTATTGTCCCAACTCTAATGAACGATAAACTGACTCATCCTTAAGGGGTAACAGAAATTGTAAAAAGAAAGCTTGGGCTCCTTAGTTATGCACCCAAATAAGGAAAATTATAAAGAATTAAAAGGCACACTAGAGTGGTGGATAAAGAAGGATGAGTAAAGGGGTAACTCATGCCTCCATGATTACTCTTTCCCTTCATTATCTAGTCACATGGCTATGCCACCTTGCCCTGAAATGATTCCCACTTCACGACCACCATATTTTACACACACACCTTTAGATTGATTGGATAAATTAGGACATGTACTTCCTCTTGGGGGTTGGAAACACCTAATAGTATTATTGACCTAACCATCCCTAACATAATGAGATAAATTCTCTATGGGACTTGATCTAGTTGGAAATTCCAAGGGGAGCTTTATGTGAAGTATTATTGTGCCTCTAACATTATGTATGGTCCACTATGATGAATTTATCATTATTGTACCTAATTATTATTGATTTCACTTGATCTTGAGAAGTTTTTTTCAAGTGTTTTTATCATAGCCGGAGAGGCCCCTTAAGAGATCATTTTCATCCCTTGTAGCAACATTTTAGAGGTTCTTTTACCCATTCCAGAGAGCATATATGACCTTGTTGATGCAGCATTTCCCCTCTATAGCAGAGGGTTGAGCTACGAGATGGTTACATATGGTACTTAACACTCTAGAGTACTCTCAATACTGAAACACTGAGCCACTAAGGCTTAGATGTTGGATTTTTTGATGATATGCCCAGACGGACCTAGGATACCCACGGTCGGTCCTGCCATTATTTGATTAGTGTCTCTTGTTTCAAACTCCAATGATGATGTTTATCCTTGAAATGATATGGGAGGGTTGCTTGCACATCATTGTTCGATCCCAATGCTTAAGCACAATGTTGCCATGTGACCCATTTTCCCCTTCGAACACTGGTGTAGGGCACCTCGATGATGATGTCATGAATTTGGAGGCATTTTGGAGGCATACCAGTGGACTTTGAGTTATTCTTTGGAGTATGGAGTGCTCATGACCTTTTTTTCACTTATGGCATTTTGAGCTCCCTTAAATGATGAAGTCATAGTGGATGAGGCCTTTCTCCCATACATGTGAGCTATTTTGGCAATATTTATTATGTTTTTGACCTATCATGAGGTTGGCTTCTAACCTATCACTTGTTAAACACTCCAATAAACGTGTATTAGGGATTTTACTTCTAAATTTGTGGAAATAAGAGTTGGTAAACCTCATATAAATAGATGATCCCCATATTCCATTTTCACCATCACACATATATCACTCTTCTCTTGTGTAAGATTGTGAATTAGTCCTTTTTTTCTACTTGTGAAAAATGTGATCTTTCTATGGTGTGAATTCTCTTCGAGATAGAATTTTGTGTGGAGATGTTTTCCTAGGATTGAAAGAAGTGTACCTTTAGGCAATTTTGGAAGTTTCATGCTTTACCTTCTATATTTTGCATATTGCATTTATAAAGTATGGTTTCTATTTTATGCCACAACTATATAGAATATAAAATTGTTCTCTTTGAAACTGATAAGGAAACTTTGATTGTGCATTTATTTTATTTAGTTTCTTCCCTCACAAGGAATATAGTAAGAGTTTTAAAAGTGGATTCCCTAGTCATCCCACCTTACTCCATGAAAACTATTCTCATTGAATTAACCGTAGAAGACTCCATTAACCCCATTTAGTATAATGCACTAATTGTGAGTGTTGATGATCATCCTCTTGATAATACTCTTGTGAAAGATGACTCAACCCATGAAATTTTTGAAAGAAAAGAAGAATACCCCATTTGAGAGGAGAAATTCTTCTTGATTTCATTTAAAAAGATCATCATAAGGAGGATTGTCTTGAAGACGATGCCTTGTCACATGAACATGAGGTAATTTTTCCCCTATGGCTATTGAGTGTAATGATGTTGTTTTTCCATGATACTAATTTCTAGGATAGAATCTTACAATCATTGATGCTACCAAACCAAGTATCACACCAAACTAATTTGCAAAGAGTATATACAACAATAAATATACTAGTGCACAAAATATTTACAACTTTTTACAAATTTTGAATTTTAATAACAACCCAAATTTGTTATATTAATCAATTGATAACACAATTGTCTAGGGATCTTGTACCAGGGATAATGGCCCTCATACATCCACTGGTACAAGGATATACAACAAGGGTTTGGTGTCAGTCACTTCAAAAACCAATCTACATTGAACAAGATACATTGACCATTTGGTTGATGTAGTGCACTCTCTCAACTCCTCGCAGTCATACCATAAATACATCGACACGTTCCTTTGGCTCCTTATCTATAGAAACTCCAATCTGTCTCTATCAATGAACCAACTCCATTAGGTCACTGAATTTGGCTTATCTTGCTCTCTAGCTAACCATTAGTCCTTCAATGCTTGAACACATCGACACTCTTGACTAGTTGTTCACAACTCCATTTTTTAACAACTCTCAATTACCCATTGTTGTTCCTAAACTCCTTTGGTGGTTCTTGCCCAAACTAGCTCCTCCTTAGTCCTTCAAGGACACAACTCCTAAGGTTTTTCTTCCCATTAGTGTCTTCTTGTACTTCCCGATTGAGAAACACTTAGGGAACAAAGGGTTTCCACCTATCACTATCAAAATTCCTTCTCCAATAATAAAATTGGCATGATGTGATCTACTCCATTGACCTTCTTTCTTTGTCCTTCAAGAATGACTCCAGATCTCACCAACTTTTGCCTCTCCTAGTAGAACATTTGTTCCTCAATGACATGCAATTAGGGCTTGGAGCAAGCCACTACATCCCTCCCAAAAAATTGTTCTTTTGTCTGCTCTACACTATCCTAAACTAGGGCATTACATCCACTAGAAAATCAACATCAATAAGAGAATACACATACATTTCTCTCCATTATATTGTTGGTTCTCTTGTCCTCAGGATCTGTGCTTCTTGAGCTCTCATTAAGGTTGAATTCAACTTGTTACAGTACCTAAAAATCTTCTCCAAACTATGTTTCCCTTTTCTAAACTTGTTGCCACCTTCACTTCCCTACTAGGCATCCAATACACTACTATAGCACCTAAGGAACCTCCTCACAATACCCTACAACACTATGTTCCACAACAGCTAGTGATACGAGCTATGTTCAAAGGGAAAACACCTATGTTCAAATGTGCATTTGAAGTGATTGTGGATAGGGTAGTAGGTGCTTTCTAGGGCTCTCAGCCCTCTCAAATAATCTCCCCACATGTTGTTGTAGCGACACCTCCCTATGCCCTTTTAAACAAAGGAAAACCACAATAAAAACAAGCACAAAATAGTACCTTACCTCGCCTCAAACATGTGGCCTAGCTCTACAAGAGGACTCACCCCCAAACCTATCCAATAACTCATCTTCTAGGCCTCCTTGCTAGCTTCCTCATACCTTAGACACCTATGGCTCATATCCTCATAGAATCTGAACCAAAATAGTGAGATATTCTCCACAAATCATCCTCTTGCTCCCTTGCTAGGCTGCCTCTGGTTCATTATACATTTCAGAGGTATTTTCTTTGATGTGAATTCACTTGGATATGTCCAAATGAGGTATCCCTTACCTCCTTTTATACATGTCTCTTGTGGAAACGTCTAGCCCTAAAGGGAACCTCCTAAAGCCAAGGTCGACTTGCTCTTTGTGCCACAAGTTGTTATAGATCTGATCTGAAAATATAAGACAATGCAAATAAACCCAAGAATAACAAGATCTGAATATAGGAAATGCTTCACTTTATTGATATCAAACCCTTAAGGTAGGGAAACACCATACATTCACTCTTTATGGAAGGAGAACACTCCACAAGCCATATGCCTATTCATATCATATTCCTTGACACCCCTCAATGTGGAGTCTCTAGCCTCTATATAGGCCTCATACATACAATACCATGAATCATTGCCATGGTTCCCTCAATACCATCTATCTAATACCATGGGCCCATTACATTATTACTAACTACTTGTGGTCCCTTACATGATTTGGGTTAACCACCTTATTTATTATTATGGCCCATCCCATTATTACATTATTCCCTTGGGTACCTCCCTTTGCACCCCATATTATCCCCCCAGGTATATAACACAAGCCCACAAATAATCTTCAAAAATTCATAGTTCAACATCTAAACCTCTGATTTGGATGATTTTCACTACCCCTAGTTTCCCTCGAGGTCCTTTATCATCTCCATCAATCAAACCATCAAAATTTCACTTAGTTTTGACCCAAATCCTTTGGGTGCAAAACCCCCATGCTTGGGCTTTTATCCCAAAAGCCATTTTTGTGTGCCAACTCCTCCACGACCCTCTAGCCTAGGGTTTGGAGTACCTACAAAGTTACAAATTTGGACCCTTCCTCTTAGTGAGGGAGATACTTCCAACACTAGGAATTCTCCACCATAATCATCATTGGCGACACTAGCCCATCTGGCATCCATCACTACAACATACTTTGTGGAATGAACCCTGCAATCTTAGTAGTTCCTCTCCCCCATCTCATATGAACCTAAAGACCTCAACACTTTCATAGGCTTGATCCCTTGGAAGATAAACTCCCCTCAAGTCTACATGATCTCCACTAGCTCAACATGTCACTAATCTCATGTCCTACAAGGTTAGTTTGAGATATGATCGGACATGGATCATCACCACACTGCAGCCCAGTCTTGCAACCATTCATCCTCCTCTATCAAACACAACTGATGCACATCCCTCCAATCTCGGATATGCAACATCATGATCTGATGAACACACTAGCCTATTAATCTATATTCCATCACATGAAGCAAACTCAATCATACCAATCTCGTCCATGCCGAAACAATCCTCGAGTTGTCCCAATGATCCATGGAAAGTCAAAGGAATTCCACGATCAAAAGCATGCCCTCAAAAAAATTTTGTTCGTCAGGTTCACTATCAATCCACAAGATCTCCCATCCAATTCCAATATCACTACCAAGCGAGTGAAGACCACATCTCAATGTCTTCTATTGCACCCTCTTCTCCATGATCTAGATAACCTAAGCCCCCTTTGAGTTGCTTCGTTGTGCACACTTGATTCACTGGCCCTTCAAAGTAGCTATGAAACCATGTTTTTTTCCATGATACTGGTGTCTAGGTTAGAATCTTACAATCATTGACGCTACCAAACCAAGTATCACAACAAACTACTTTTCACAGTGGAACAATATATAATAGTAAATCTACTAGTCCACAAAATATATACAACTTTTTACAAATTTTCAATTTCAGTTACAACCCAACTTTTTTATATTAATCAATTGATAATACAATTATCTAGGGCTCCTATATCAGGGATAATGGCCCTCATACATTGATTGATACAAGGATATATAGATAGGGTTTGGTTTCGGTCACTTCGATAACCAATATACCCTAAATAAGATGACCATCTAGCTAATGTAGCATGCTCTCTCATATCCTCTCAGTCATACCCTAAATACACATGTCCGGTCCTTCGACTCTTGATCTACAACAACTCCATTTTTCCTCTATCAATGAACCATCTCCATTAGGTTGTTGAACTCAGCTTCTCTTGTTCTCTAGTTGATCGTTAGTCCTTCAACACATCAACACATCAACACTATGTTGAGATTTCACAACCTTTTTTGTGAACAACTCTCAATTTCCCACTGCTACTCCTTAGCTCCTTTGGGACTTCTTACCCAACAAGCTGCTAATTAGTCCTTCAAAGACATAACTCTTAGGGACTTTCTTACCACTAGTGTCTTCCTATGTTTCCCAATGAAGACACACTTATGGAACAAAGGGTTTCCACCTATCACTGTCAAAATTCCTTCTCCAAAAATGAACTTGGGTTGATGTGATCTTCTCCCTTGACCTCCTTTATTTGTCCTTAAAGAATTAGTCTTGAACTCACCAACTTTTCCTCTCCTAGCATACCTTTTTTCCTTCAATGACCTGCACTTGGGGCTTGGAGAAAGCCGCTACAACCCTCCCAAACAACTATCCTTTTGGTTTCTCCACATTTTCCTAAACTATGACATTGAACTTGGGCTAGTGTGATATGCTCCCTTGACCCCCTTTATCTATCCTTAAAGAATTGATCTTGAGCTCACCAACTTCTACCTCTCCTAGCAAACCCTTTTTCCTTCAATGATTATCCAAATTTAAATAGGAACACAAAAAATTACGAATATAACCATAAATACAATGATGCAACAAAAATAACACTTCATTTCATTAATACTGAAATATTCTTACAAACATAATGGAAATAAGACTAGCTCAGGCGATGGTAGCTTATCTCTGAGAAGAAGTGTGGTGGCTACATGCCTATGAACTATGTTACAATGAGGCTCGAAGGCCTATTTATTATTGAGAAACAATGGAAAACCCTAAACATCCAAAACCCTAACCCTAGGAGATGAAGCGCCAAACTATGGGCCCCGTTTGGGTAAATTTGGTACATCAATTTCCCGGGGTCGTAATTTGGCATATGATCTTGTTTGATGCAAAAAATACCTATTAGAAAGATTATATCCAAGGACTACAACTTCCGACTAGCCAACACTAGTATTGCAACCTTGCTGGCCTTGTTTTCCCAAAAACAACAAAACAAAACAAAACAAAAAACAAAAAAACAAAAAAAACAACAAACCAAACAAACAAACAAACAAAAACAAAACAAAACAACAAAACAAACAAACAAATAAAAAAAAAAAAAAAAACAAAGACAAAAAAAAACAAAAACAAAAAAAACGTCGTTTAGGGCCTCAAAACGGCTCTGGAAGTTCATGACCCAAAAAACTACAAAAAATAGTAAATTGTGCTACAAACTGAGGAAACTAAAAAATTGAAAGAGACAGTGGTGAAGGTCCCAGTGGAATAGGAGAGTGACCACCAACATCCACCTGGATCAAATGACCTTCACTTAAGGCTTGATGAAAGCCACTACATCCCTCCCAAAAAATTGTTTTTTTGGCTGCTCCACACTTTCCTAAACTAAGACACTACATCCAATAGTAAATCAACATCAACAAGAGAGTATGCATACCTTTCTCTCGAACATACTGTTGGTTCTCTTTTCCTTGATATTTGTGCTTCTTGAACTTTGGTTAGCGCTGAAGTCAAGTTGCTACAATACCTAAAACTCTGCTCCAAACTGTGTTTCCATTTTCCAAACTTGTTGCCACCTTCGTTGTCCTACTAAGCATCCAATACATTGTTGTAGGGCCTAAGAAACCTCCTCACAATACCCTACAACACTTTGTCCCACAACAACTAGTGATATGAGTTCTATTTTAAGGTAAAAAACCTATGTTCAACTGCGTTTCTCCTTGAAGTGATTGTATCTAGGGTAAGATGTGCTTTATAGGCCTCTTGACCCTCTCAAATAATCCTCCCACACGTTGTAGTAGCAGCACCTCTCTATGGCCTTTTGAACATAGACAACCCGCAATAAAAACAAGCACAGAACTATCCCTTACCTCTCCTTAGACCTGCGGCCTAGCTCTATAAGAGGACCCGCACCCAAACCTATCCAAGAACTCGTCTTCTAGGCCTCCTCACTAGCTTCCTCATACCATTGACACCTTTGGCCCATCTCCTCACAGAATACGAACCAAAACAACGAGAGATTCTCCACAAATCATCTGTCTTGATCCCTTGCTACGCTGCCTTAGGTTTGTTGTAAATTTCAAAGGTATTTTCTTGATGTGAGTGCACTTGGATATGCCCAAATGAGGTCTCCCTTACCTCCTTTTATACATGTCTCTTGTGGAAACATCTAGCGCTAAAGGGAACCTCCTCAAGCCAAGGTTGACTTGCTTTTTGTGCCACAAGCCCACACATAATCCTCAAAACTTCATATCTCAACTTCTAAACGTCTAATTTGGATGATTTCATTTCCCCTAGTTTCTCTTGAGGTCCTTTATCATCTTCATCAGTCAAACCATCAAAATTTCACTTATATCTTACCCAAATCCTTTGGGTGGAAAACCCCCATGCTTGGTTTCTTAGACCACAAGACATTTATGTGTGCCAACTCCTCCACAACCCTCTAGCCTAGGGTTTGGAGTAACTCCCAAGCTACAAATCTCAACAAATGATACATCTTGTGAAACCCTTGAAATGGGTGATCCCAATCCTCCAGAGAATAATGTAAATGATTTTTTGTAAAGGGAAGAAGGGAAGTGGGATGTGAGTGGTCATCATTTTGATAGGGATCCTATTTATGATACCAATATTGATGTTAATAATGATTTTTTCAACCCTTACACATCATATGATGGTCAGGAGGATATGATTTATATATTGTTTAATCTATCTTGTGTCCTTAGTAATATCATCCTCAATCATATTTAGGGTCTATGGACTATCCATGTAATGAGTTGACTTTGGTTCTCCCTTTGGATATGATTTATATGTTGAGAATACTAGTTGTCAAGATCTTGTGCTTAAACACACTTGCTCTTCATTTCTCTTAGCATGTCCCTAATGAGATCAATGAGAGATGTATCCCTAAGATAGCTATTGGGAAAAAGTGTTAAAAATGGTCATTGATTACTCTATATTCAAGTTGCAGGAGAGGATCCAATGGTATGGGGTGCGGGATCCCTTTTTACCTTCAATCTCTTTTCATGATAGCAAAGATGATCCATGGTTGACTTATTGAATTTTTCCCACCACCCAACCTTATTTCTCTAATCCAGTCTTTGAGTATTATGAGATAATGGTTAGTAATTGTTCCTTGTTCTATCTCATTATTAAGCATAGGAGTAAGAGATGTGATTATGCTCTAATCACATGTTGGTCTCATCAGTTGTATGAATAAGATAACACACTACATTTTAGGATAAATTAGAGTAGCATTATGTGTCATGCATTCTTGTGTGTGCATCCTTATTTTGATATTGTTTATGTTGATGTGTATGCATGATAGTTAGAGATCATGCTTTATTTTAGCCAACGTTTTATTTTAGTATTGCTTTATCCTATATCGCAAGAGTGACAATCAATAGTGATTTTTGACTAGTAATGTGTACAGGATTTGGGGATTTTTGAGGTCTAAAATGGGCCTCCTAAGGAAATTAAAAAATAATAGTGGAATATTAGATTACATCATCAAATTTTAGAGGGAAAAAATAAAAGAAAAAAATCAACTCGTATTTTCAACTTATCTCCTTAAGGGTTTACTCAAATTTCCAAAAAAAACACTCGTTGAATGCAAAATTTGATTCATCATCCAAGGAGTACCCATGTTGCATACTTTTGATGGACCCTGCTACACGAAAAATGAGAAATACATGAAAAATGTGATTGCAATCACATTTTTTCATGTATTTCTCAGTTTTCGTGTAGCAAGGTCCATCGAAAGTATACAACGGCGATACTCCTTGGATGAGTAATTAAATTTTGCATCCAACAAGTACTCCCACTCGAAATTTAAGTAAAGCCTTAGGGAGATAAGTTGAAAAAGCTATTTTATTATTTTATTATTTTTTAATCTTTTTACTTTTTTACTTGAAAAATGGCAAATCATCCCCCATGGTTGACATCATTATCTTGAATCCTATTGCTTCTTATAAAGTTTATTTTGGTTGTACATTTTTCTTAGGAGGCCCATTTTAGACCTCAAAATTCCCCTAATGGTAATAGGTCTACAAGCTCCAAGGATTGTTGGAGTTCTCATGCACTCCTTGTTCAAGCACATGTCCATAAGTGGGAGCCACATGTTATCCACCGAAAGGTAGGTAGCTTGTAGGAGAAAATTTTCCTTGGACAACCAGTCACAATAGCTCTATTTGATCAACACATAACATGATTCCAAGATCCTCCAATTCTTACTCGAGTCATATTTCTCTCTCCCATGCAACATTTCTTCTAGAAGGAAGGTGGGTCATCCACTGATAGGTACTTCAACCATTCTACAATCATGTGTTTTCACTTAATATTTTGGGCATAATAATATGGATCAAAGTGAAAAGTAGAAAATTGACCAATCTTGACAGTGGTATTGTTCCCTCACTTCATCTAAGAGGTTATTCTTTGACTCTGATCCAGTGGGACCTCCTCTAAGACTTTAGGGTTTCAGGAAGGGCCTACTAGAGAGGCACTAATTGAAGTGTGTGTCTAAGATATTCCATAACACTTTCCATCTTTATCCATACATTCATCTCCATTCTTCAGGATGGTGGCCATTGGTCATTGGGATTGTCACCTCTCATCCTCATCCTTGAGTATAGGCTCAAAAAACTTAGCCCTACACATTGATGGAACTAAAAGAAAGTTAAAAGCATAAGAAATCCACAAAATAAAAATATAAAATGCAAAAGATAGTTGAGACACTTGTTTAGTGTGTTGACAAAAGATTAACATGAATGGTACCCCACTCACTAGCTATCACCCAATTCCTCAAGCACATGACACTTATGTTGGAAAATGTAACTAGATTCAGTCTTCATAATGACTTTTGTAATCATAACATTTTATATTTTATATAAAAAAAGAGAAGAAAAAATTTATTTATTCAATCATCATTTTCATGCTCAAAGTCTAGTTCAAGGCATGTTCTTCATGCTTCTAGGGCTTGTTGAGTCAAAAAATAATTTATGTCATGTATTATAGTCCCATTTGGACTTATTGTAACAAAAGAAAAATATTATTTTTGAGTCTAGTAACTCAATTTGTCCTCCAAGACAAGTTTGCCCTACCAAAGAGAAGTCGGCCCAAAGGAAGTCTATTTGACCCCTCAGTAAGACTATAAATAGAAGGGACTTTAACTCATTTGGAACAATCAACTCCACAAGTTCGATCTGCGATAAGAAAACAAGGAAAGAAAGAGAAAAGGACAAGAAGACAAGGAGAAAGATCAAGCCAAGGAAATGATGTTGAAATCTGACCTAATTTTGTCCACACTTGTGAAATTATAGGGTTTATGGGCTAACTGCAGGGCTGAGAATCGCAGGCCAAAGGTGCACACCTAAAGTGAAGGTTGAAACTTGATTGGAGCAAATTTTGAAGAGGTTCAATCCTTGTTGACCTTGGTAGTCTTCATCTTGTTTGAAGGAGATCTCGTTGAATTGCTGACTTAGTGCTTGGGAGGGATCTTGACTTTGGTCTTTGGGTCTTGGAAGTCTCATTTTGATTTGATTCTATAAGAAGAGAAGTATTATTTCTGGGTTACCCCTTTGGAGGAGTTTTTCCCTGTCTTGGAGCCTATATCTTATGTACTTTGTCTCCTTGTGATCTTCAATGTTTTGGTAATTGCTTGATGAAGATGAAATAAAAAGTAATGAAATACCAACTAATATCACACGTAATTATCAAGTAAGGAAAGTCTACAAATTCTTTGATTTTCTAACATGGTATGAAAGCTAAGGTGAAGGAAGGGGATTGAATATCACATCTTAGTTGGCACCGTTTGTTGAAGAACAATCTAGAAGTAGTCATCTGCTCTTTCTTCTCAAAGGCGAGATTTATGAAGAAAGGTTTCAAATCTCTTGGGAATCTTCTTGCAAGCATCTAAGGATACATTTTGAAGTACATCTACAAGGTATCAAAAAAAGTGATGGATGGAAGTTTCTTCTTTGCTCTCCCAAGTACATTCAAGGATGAACAATGTAAACTTTCCGTTCCATGAACCGATATGATTACCCGTTTCGTTGAGGTAGCAAAAAAGTCAACCGATTTTGAAAAGTGGTGATGGATAATACATTTTTTTTTAAACATATTTTTTACACTTTAAATTTCCTTATGTATCAAATATAAATATTTGTTTTTAAATGTTAGTGATTTTCATGCTGATTTTGGAACGTGTTGATGCAGCATCAACCCTTTTTTTTAGGGGGCTTATTTTTTACACTTTAAAATTTTTTATGTCCAATTGTTTTTTAGATCATGGTTACTTAACAAATTTTCTAGTTGTCTTATTTCTCCTTTTTTAAAT
>APFE030049672.1:0-52671 GCA_000404065.3 Pinus taeda | reverse complement strand
CTCTCTTTTTGAAGTTTGAAATGAAGAGCAGAGGTATGGGGCTTGACAAGGAGGACAATATGGCTATTGATGGGGCCATATTAACTGCAGATAGTCATGGTGACAAATTTCAGTGTAACAAGTACGTTAAGAAATCAAGGTCAAGGAGGGTCATCAAAAGGACCTCCTACAAATAACCCATTACCATCACTGGAGTTGGCTCTCATCTTGCGTTCTCTAGAAGAAATTAATGATACTTTAAGAGGGCGCCAAACAATTGAAGTGGAATTGGATCACCCTCCAACCGGGTTGGGAAATATCGAGGGATCAAGATACTCTAATAGAGGACCTCCAATCGAGGACATTACTAGGGAGCTCCAAAAGATTGTGCTCCCAAATTTTGTTGGAGGTCGTGCCAATAAACAAGTAGAAGCCTGGTTAGAAGGAATGAGAAGGTGCTTCACTCTAAGAGATTATACTTCTAATTCAAAAGCTAAAAGAACAATATTCCTACTCAGAGATAGTGCTATGAATTGGTGGGGTAACTTAGAGCATCAACTAAACCTCACTCCAAACACAATTACTTGGGAGTTATTTGAGGAGAGATTTAGGAAAAAGTACCTACCAACATATTGTGAAGAACAACAAGTAGGAGCCTTCCATGCTTTGGTACAAGGAAACCACACGGTAGAGGAATATGAGATTAGATTCATGGAATTGGTCAAGTATGTCTCCTACATGGACACTGATCAACGTCAAGCAGATTGTTTCATTTATGGATTGAACCCTAAAGCCCTAATGGTGTGGATGTGGAAACCATCCTTAGTTGCAAAAGTTGTTGAACATGCCCTTTATGTTGAAGAGCACTTAGACTTAAAAGGTGGAAACCAAACCATTTTTCCACAACAACCAAGGTTTATGGGGAAGGCCCCTCATACCTTCCTTAGGGGAGGAAGTTTGAGGCCACCACCATATGGAAATAGGGTTGTACCCAGAGCACTGACAGTGGGGATTTCAATGGTTACTAGTGCAGCTTCACCCGAAGCTTCAAGGACGCATGCAAATCAAGGTCATAAGCGAGGAGAAACAAGCCGGGGCAGGGGTACCAAGGGAAGGAAATCTTTCCAAAGAACTCCACAAAATTTTGTTCAAATTCTATCATGCATCACGTGTTAGGGATGCGGGGGACCTCATTACCATCGCAACTATCCTGAGTTACAAACTAGTAACAACCTAGAGAAATAAAAGCACCAATGGCGGGAGCAAGTAGCCACCATCGAATCTATGCAGCAGTTGATAACCAACAAGTTGAACACCAATCTGCCATGGTAGATATCTCAGGTATGATAAACAAAATAAAAGTTAAATTTTTGTTTTATTCTGGTTCTACAGATAGTTTCATTACACTAGTTGCATTAGAAAAATGTGGGTTGGCAGCCTATGAGCACGATGACTTTAAGCAAGTTGAGATAGCTTCTGGAATAAAACAAGAAATAGGACCTATTTTGACCAATGTCAGGTGAACCTTAGGGTGTGTATAACTAAGTTGAAGGCGTATGTCAGAGCATTGGGGACGTACGATGTAAGTATTGGAATGAAGGTAGGTCAATTTAGAGTTGTGGTTTCAAGAGAGGAGTGTCCCTACGATTCATCTCCATGATGAAGGTAAAATGTGTCTCTGACAAGGTTGCAAACTATATGTGGTCGAGGCTGTAAGTGACCAGAAAGGACCCTCCCTAGATCAACACTTGATTTTGTCAGAGTTCAAGGATGTTTTTCCTAAGGAATTGCTTGGATTACCTCATGTAAGGGAGATCAATTTCACAATCGACCTAAAACCTAGTGTAAAACCAAATATCTAAGACACGCCACATGATGACAAATCCAGAACTTTGTGAGTTGCAAATGCGGTTAAAAGAGGTTTTAGACTTGGGATTTATCAGACCTAGTATTTCACCTTGGGTTGCAACAATGATTTTCGTCAAGAAGAAGGATGGTTCTTTAAGGCTATGCATATATTATAGGGACTTGAATAGAGCCACAATAAAGAATAGATACCCGATACATATAATAGATGACCTATTTGATCAAATGAGGGGATTAGTGGTTTTCTCAAATATCGATCTACAATCTAGATATCACCAACTGAGGATTAAGGAAGGTGACATCTCAAAAACCACATTTCAAACTTGGTTTCGGAAGTACGAGTTCGTAGTTCTTCCATTTGGTTTGGCCAATGCACCAGGAATATTCATGAGCCTCATGAATGGTGTGTTTAGGAAGTATTTGGACTAATTTGTGCAAGTCTGTATGGATGACATTCTTGTGTATTCTAAGAATGAAAAGAAGCATGAAGAGTACCTAAGGGTTGTATTGAATTTCTTATGAGAAAATCAATTATATGGAAAATTGCCAAAATTTTCCTTCTTTTAGAAGAAAATTCATTATCTTGGGCACATGATTTCAGTTGACCCAAAAAAGGTAAAGGCCATAATGGATTAGGCAGTAGAAAAAAATGCTCATGACGTACGTAGTTTTATGGGGCTAGTAGGTTATTATCGCAAGTTTGTGGAAGGTTTTTTTAGAATTACAAAACCATCACAACATTACAATGCAAAGGGGCCAGGTATGAATGGAAATATGAATGTGACACTGCATTCATTGAACTAAAGAGGTTACTAACTAGTGCACCGATCCTTTGAGTACCATACATGGAAAAATACTTCACTGCCTGTACCGATGCTTCGAAGCAAGGATTGGGAGCAATATTGATGCAAGAAGGCAGAGTAATAACTTACACATCTAGAAAATTGAAGAAACATGAATATTTATATGCTACCCATGACTTAGAGTTAGCAGTAGTGATGTTATCTTTGAAACTGTGGAGACACTACCTCATTGGGAGAATATTTGAGTTAAGAAAAAATCATCAAAACCTGAAGCACCTCTTCACTCAAAGGGAATTGAATGCTAGACAGAGACGGTGGAGCGAATTCATGAGTGAGTATGATTTTGGGATCTCATACTTTAAGGGAAAGGATAATGTGGTGGCTGATGCACTAAGAAGGAGGCCACAAACCTTCTCCCTAGTACCCTTGAGGGTCAATTTGAGGGAATGTGTGTTGGAGAAACTCTTTGAAGATAGTTGGTATCTAAAGGTTATATCAGCACTCCAGAATGGGAAGAAGATAGAACCAAAGTTTGAGGGCTATGTCCTTGAACCAGATGGACCATTGAGATTTCAAGGGAGAATGTACATATCTAAGGAAGGGGGTATAATAAGAACCATCCTCGAAGAGTCACATAGAGAAATATATTGTGCACATCGTGAAGTGAAGAAGATGTATGCAAACATGAAGAAAATCTTCTTTTGGATAGGTATGAAGCATGACATAGTTCAGTTTGTCACCAAATGTCTTGAATGTCAACGAGTGAAGGATGATCATTGCCATCCAGCAGGACTCCTACAACCACATGACGTCCCTATCTCTAAATGGGAGGTCATTTCTATAAATTTTGTTGTGGTTTTGCCACTCACTTCACAGAGGCATAGTGCTATATTGGTTGTAGTTTATAAATTGACCAAATGTGCCCATTTCATCCAAGTGAGAGACACTTACGATGTTACTGATGTGGCACGAGTTTTTATAAGTGAAGTTATTCGAATACATGGGTTACCCACAAATATCATTTCTAATAGAGACTCCCGATTTACATCTAGGTTTTGGACAAGTTTGCAGTTAACACTAGGGACTCAGTTGAACCTGAGCATTGCATATAATCCAGAAACAGATGGGAAGGCTGAAAGAGTAAATCAGGTTATGGAAGACATGCTTAGAATGTACGTCATGTATAATTAGACTCAGTGAAAAAGGTACTTACCATTGGTAGAGTTTGCCTATAATAACAGTTACCACAGTTTAATCGGGATGCCTCCTTATCAAGCTCTATATGGGAGGTCATATAGGACGCCGTTGAGTTGGGAAAAGTTGGAGGACCAAGTAATAGTTGGGCCGGAATTAGTTCAAGAAATGGAGGAATAGGTAAGATAGATTCGACAAAGGTTAAATGAAGCACAAGATAGACAAAAGAGTTATGTCAATTCACATAGGACTGATCGAAGTTATGAAGTAGGAGACCAAGCTTTTATTCGTATCTGACCCAACAAAAGCACCATTTGGTTTGGGAAAGGGACAAAGTTGTCACCTCGGTTTATAGGACATTTTAGGATCAAAGAGAAGATTGGACCAGTTGCCTATCATCTTGTACTACCACCACATTTGCATAAAACTCATGATGTTTTTCATGTATCTATTTTATGACAATATGTTTATGATGAATCTCACAAACTAGATTGGAGGGAATTGCAAGTCTTAGATGTGGGAACCATAATGGTCGAACCATTACGCATATTGCACCGTAGGGTTCGAGAACTAAGACGTCGCATGGTGGACGAGGTTAAGGTCTAGTGGGACACGTATAGCCCGGGATCTACTACCTAGGAGGATGTCGAGACTATATGTCGTGACTACCCCACTTTTTGAGCATCAGTGATGCCCATTTTGACTTAGATAGCTACCTATGGTAAGGCTCTATTTGTAGTTCCATGTTATTTATTTATGAACACTATGTAATATTGATGCATTTAGTTGGATAGATGAAACTACTTATATAAATCATTAGATGGATTAGGTATTGTTGATTGAAATATTTGATGTATGACCTAATGTACGACTTACGTGGTTATGATTTATCTAGTGTATGACTTATCAGAGTTATAGTTATTTCATGTATGGCTTAAGTGGATATGATTTATCTAATGTAAGATTTATTTCCAGTATGAAGTACAAAAATTGATATGTGGATACTAGACTTAATAACATAATGCTTAATATCACTTATCTATATATATTTTGTTGTTATGTATATGAATGAATGAGAACTAACTTGCGGATTGGAAAGAACTATATGATAACCAAGATCTACTCTTCCGATGGGGAATGTCGAGACATCCAATGAGGAATGGTATGATGTACGTTGTTCTATTCCATTTTGTATCTACTTGATATGCACTCTTATGACATGGGTAAAATGTAAATGGCAGGTGACAAGACTACCTGACTGGAATATTCAATGACAAGTATCCAAATAGCACTATAATGTGGTCCATATTAAGGTGTTGACCCTAGTTATGAGAAGGGGTGGAGCCATTTTCGACCGTGTAACCTCCAAACCTAGAATCATGGGAGGGATGTGATGGACACGCTCCCTTAGACATGTGATGACGATTGCCAGTTTCCTACTGCGGAAGTTAGGTCAATATAGTCAATGCTTCCGCCATATTGGTTTTATCAATGGTTAGATCGATATAGTTGATGCTATATTATATAGAAGCAGATGATGGATAGGGTGGGAATAGAAGTAGGTTAGAAAGGATAGGAGGATATATATTAATTTGAGACTCTTGATGGGAAGTGGTATCATTGTCTAACTTACTTTATTTGACTACTATAACTCTCTCTATTTTGTTATGCCTTATTGTCAAACTTCTTTGGAACTCCTTGTATCTTTTTCACTCTAACTTCGGAACAAAGTTTTCTAAAGAAGGCGTGTATGTAATGCCCTACTTGATCCTATCATGCTAATTTTTATTAGTGTTTAATTAACCTGAAAATATTGACTTATAATTATCAAGAAATATTGGTATATACCTACATTTGTGAAACTGTAATTTTATTTTATTGATATGACTTTAATTATTGTTATTATTCAATTCCCAACTTGTCATCTCAAATTTAATTTTGGATAGGATATGGTTTCCTCTAATTTATTTCCAAATTAAATATCCATATCCCAAGGTGTCTTTTCAAATCTAGTTTTGAGAAGATATGGTCTTCTCCAATTTATTTTCAAATTAAATATCCATATCCCAATGTCGTTTCAAATCTAGTTTTGAGAAGATATGGTTTTTTTCAATTAATTTCCAAATTTAATATCCATATCCTAAGGGGTCTTCATAAATCTACTTGGGAGAAGATATGGTCTTATACAAATTAATTCTAAATTAAATATCCATATTTTGTTCCCAAAATGTCTTCTCAAATATATTTTGAATAAGATATGGTAAGAAAAATTAAGGATACTAAAATGAAAGGATGAAGGGGTAATCATGACATTAATGATAAGTAGTTGAGGTGGATGGAAGGGAGAGACCTAAAAGGGGAAGGATTATGAGAGGAGGGGGGAGATCCTTGGCCTTGGTTTTGGTTTTGGTTTTGGAGGATTTTGTTTTGGGAGGAATGTGGAGAAAGAGAAAGGAAAGAATGGAGAGATAAATACGATAATTCAAACTTGGATCTAGTGGAAAGTGTTGGTTTAATTTAGACACACTACAACTAGTTGGACTTGGGCTCAGAGGGCTAGGGAACCTGTGGAGCTTCCCTAGGTTAGGAAATCATTTATGATTGGTTGGGAGGTAAATTCAGTCGGGTAGCCGAGAGGAGAATCCCAACAGAGTCAGAGCATCTCAACCAAGCTATTGGAACATGTATTTTTCCATTTATTGATTACTTATATAGATTGTTGCAATGAAATTCTTATTTGTTTAATGTGTCATAAATAAATTTTAATTGTATATTCTCACCAAATAGAATGTTGAATTATAAATAAGCTATTTCCCTCCTTATTGTGTTTAAATTAAATAAAATTATTTTTAGTTAGAAGACCGTAGATTGGATCCTCACAATAATTTACGTGTAATCTATATAAAAATTATATGTAGGGAATTCAATAGGACCATTTACTCTTTCATATTGTTTGACATCATTGAAACTATTCTTCTTTCTTATAGGGTAAGTGATCCAATCATTCAAACAATTGCATGAAGCTTTTTAAACGAAATCAAAATAGAGTGTTATTTTTATAGATATAATTGCAATGTCCAATAGCAAAAAAGCAAACAAGTGTTTAGAACTCCAACAACTCAATACAATTTTTCGTAAAAATTATAGCCTATGATTGGTGTGCATTACGATGTAGAACACCATCTACGAAAGAACATAGAAATAACAATATTTTTTGTGAGCAAAAATGAATGTTTAAATTTAATACTACTTTTAGCATTGAATTTGTGATAGTAACAAATCAAATAAAAATTCAAACTAGGGTTGAATTAAGATTGATCCCTAGTGCTAAGTGTCATGTCTTTCAATAGGCCTAAAGAAGACATATAGGTACCATTCATAAATCCAAGCAAGTGGAGCAAGTAGTAAATGAAAGAAAGCTAAGCAAGTAGTAAATACAAGAAAGTGTGGTAGGAAATAAGATCTTTAAGTGGAGCCATGGAATACTAGTAAGTACCATTTGTAAATCCAATCATCAAGAAAATGAGGAGTTCATTTAAATTAGAATTAGAATTGTTTCTCCTCTGTGACTAGCAAAAAGATTCACCACAACCAAAGCTTTTGATCTCAATATCTATCATTGAAATCTAATTTCCATAAATAAATGATATATACATGTGTTCCATAACAATAAAACTCTATTATATAGAAATGATGATATTTTTTTGGAGGAGAAATGGTTAACCCTTTTTTTTCGTTTAATTGTGATGGTATATAGAGATGTGATTAATGAAAGAAAAAACAATATCATCAAAATTTCATTTCAAATTCCACAAATACTTTTTTTTATTATTTATATTTTTAGAAAAAAATTAATTTATTACTTGGAACAAGTTAGAAGCGTTGATATACAATAACTTCAATTTTCAACCCTGCATGTAGGATAATACGAGACAAGACAAGTTGGAAGAGCCATACGATGGTTTGACTTTGACTTTATCATCAAAAGTTTTCTCACGTTTATTATATGCGGGCCTTTAGCATCAAAAGTCTGCTCACGTCTATTATGTGTGAGCCTTTCGTACCTTCCAGATTGAAAAGTTGGAAGAGCCATACGATGGTTTGACTTTGACTTTATCATCAAAAGTCTTTTCACGTTTATTATATGTGGGCCTTCGTACCTTCGAGATTGAAAAGTTGGAAGAGCCATACGATGGTTTGACTTTGACTTTATCATCAGAAGTCTTCTCACGTTTATTATATGTGGGCCTTAGCATCAAAAGTCTGCTCACGTCTATTATATGTGGGCCTTTCGTACCTTCCAGATTGAAAAGTTGGAAGAGCCATACGATGGTTTGATTTTGACTTTTTCATCAAAAGTCTTCTCACGTTTATTATATGTGGGCCTTAGCGTCAAAAGTCTGCTCACGTCTATTATATGTGGGCCTTTCGTACCTTCCAGATTGAAAAACTAGTTGTGGTCCCTCGAAGAAACATTGCAAGTCAAATTACAGTGAATACTCAATCTGTCGAAAGCCCCACAGTGAAGCAAATGAGGGTTGAGGCCTTTTGCGAAAATGTTTTATCTGTACATTTGTTCGTCAGTGGGAAGAAAAAAAATCATTCATATCTTGTCACTCAGTGGAAAACAATTTTTCAGTCATTTCATGTATGCTTCCTCCCAATAATGATCACTCACTCAGTCAATATGACCGGTAAATCTTCAATCTGTCCAAAATCGAACAGTAGAAGATAAAACAATTTGCGCTTCCTCCGGAGAAAGCTCATCACTCATAGACAAATTCAGAAGAGTTGAACGGTAGCACTCTGCGCAACCTCCAAATCCAGGTCGCTATTCGCGAAAATGGAGTAAAATAAAGCATGCCACAAAAAAATGTCGTTATTCACCAAAATTGTGGAGGATAGCATGCCACACATTTTATTCCATTAAACTACGTAGGCCACGTGCCCATATGGACCATCGACTTGACTCTCGATTTTGAAATTTCAAGTAGTTTTACTTTGCTCAACTATAGTTCACACTTTTAATAAACAATACAGCCATCTAACCAGTGAATCTTCAATTTGTCAAAAGTTGCGCTTCTTCCACAACATCAGTGATTAATATCCATCCTTTCCTCTCACCATTTCATTGTATTTATGATTATTTGTTTCAAAAAAATCTAAAACGTCGGAGAAATAGTAAATCTCTTAACAAATTTAATGTATCATAAACAAAGGGGATTATTATAATGTTAATAGTATAAAAGGTGGGAAGACACCACACTTGTGGAGAAAACTTCCAACTGAATAAATACTCTTCCTCCCTCAATTGACCTACATTCTATTCCAGCATGTAGGAAGGAAAGACAACGGTAGGTTGCAGTACGAATATCTAAATAAATTAATAAATTACTCATTTCATGTACGCTTTCACCCAATAATGATTACTGATTTCGGCTTTTCACAAGTCATTCGTGAAGTCAATATGTTAAATGTTAATAGTAGAAAATAAAACAATTTGCGCTTCCTCCCTAACATCATAATATCCATTCCTTTTCTCTCAACATTTCAGTGCAATCTACAATAAATGCCTCATAATAAACAAAAGGATCGGAATTAATAAAATCTTAGTAGTATAAAAGGTGGAGGACAGCACACTTAAGTGGAGACAACTGCCAACTGAATAGATACTACTCCCTCGATAGACCTACGTTCTATTCAAGCATGTCAAAAAAGTTATTTGGGGTTATTTAAAAAGAGAGTTTAACTGTTCTAGTGCTCGTTCACACAAGAATATGAAGAGACATATGAATTACTTTTAAAAATGTCAAAAAAGTTTTATTCTAAGATAAAATAAGAAATGCTCTCCCACATGTTTAACACTGATTTCTAATTTTTTTAATGAGTTATAGCTTACATGTTTAATTGTAACGTAAATTTGGTGTCACGTGGAATTTGATAATCTTAGCACTACCATTTTAATTAATAATTTTTTAATTAATAAATGTGGTTGATATTGATATAAAAAAAATAATAAAAAAATATGATATAGATATAAAAATAAACTTATATTTAATTACCAAATTTTGAAAAAGAAATTATTTTTAAAAATTTAATAAGTTAAGTTTGCACAACAAATAAAAAACATTATTATGAAATACAAGAATTTTAAATGTTCTTGTGGATTGAGAAGTGGAAGACAAAATTAGAACCTTGTAGAGAAGCATTGAAAATGCAATTTTATTAAAAAAAATTGCCAAGCTGTGTTAAGTTGTGTGTCACTCCGATGTGAATTATGATTCTTGAAAAAAACCTTACGCTTCTTGTATAATACAAGACATACTAAACCCCACTGATAGGATTCTTCAAAAAAACGCTGACACTATCTTCAACGCTTCCAATTCCTACAGGGTTTTGCATACGACCACACAAATTTTAGGTACAAATTTCTTTTGTGAATTTCTTATATTTACTCTCTATCTTCAAATTGTTAAATAATGTCATAATTCTTGTTTTCCTGTCAACATATTTGTTTTAGTATCATTGGCACAACCATAAATAATTAAATACTTTTTAATAAATTATAACATCACACAAGTTTTATAATTATTTATTAATTCATTAATTATATTTTAATAAATAAGTATAGGAGAAGATTAAAGAAACATAAAAACCATTTAGATACCTTCTCTACTACCAATTGGACCATGTATTAGATGAAGAATATTCATATGTTATTAAATCTCGGTCATTCATAATTTAAAATTTTGAAATTACTCAAGCCCTATTCCAATATAGACCATGCCTTCAGGTTAATTAAAATGCATAACTTATGGATATTTTCTAGCATCGAGATCGCTAGTGTAATGCATTATGCTAGCTTTTCATGTAAGATTTTAAAATCTACACAATATGCTTTTCCATTGATGCTCATGTTTCAAAAATAAACATATGAATCAACACAACAAACTAACACATTCATTTGGAAAGGCTATCTTTACCATTTAGAAAACCACATGGTAATGTTACTTTGGAAACATTTGCAAAAACTAGAAGTCATGTACCAAGTTTACCACTTTAGGTATATGCATATATTTTCCTACCATATTGGCTTCCCAAATCTAGCTCTTATCCATCTTGGAATATTATTTCTTGAAGGTATACTCTTAGTGACTCAAATAATACCAATCCTTGTTCTCTTTCTAATTCTTTGATGGACATAAAACAATGATAGCACAATCCGGATCAAAATTAGAAAGAACGTTGAGATAATTTTTAGGATATTATGCAAACGAATAAGAAGATGAACAACATGATCTCTATTACGCAACCAAGGGTTTTCCATATTAAGGGGTGTTTGATTAACAATTGTTTGAATTTGCAAATGGACTACATTCCCTAAAGGATTCTTAGCTAAGGAGATGAAAATATTCTTCCAATATTAAATAGGAGATGAAAATAATATATAAATGGGATAACGATATTATCGCAATCTAGTGCATGTATTCTTCATTAATGAATGCAAAATACTCACCCAAGATATAAGAGGAAATCAAAGAAAATAATCATCATTCTTATTCTATTTGTAATTCTAATGGACCCACATGCCCATTTTACTCCCATAGGGAGGATCCTTGCACAATGATGATGTATAACCTAGGCCAATGTCCTATGTATAGGTGTTGATCAGAATCTTGCAGTAATCCACAAAACTAGGGTCAGACGATGTATATATGTTGCCGATAACACTAAAGTAGTAAACTTATTACCTCAAAACCTATAAGAAATTATTGTAAAACACCCGTTTCTTTGCTTATGAGCCAGATGTTGAATCGAAAGAATTCAAAGTAGAGAGGATGTGTCTTTTTCGAATTGTTTTAGTAATACCAATTCTAATCAATATTGGGGAAGTTATGGTCATTTTAAGATAAAAACTCAATACCTTAGCCACATTGTATAATCTCCATTGAATGAAAACTTTAATTATTTCAATTTTGAAACCCTAGCTTTCTTACTTATTTTGGAATATTGTATTTAGCATGGATATATTAGCTCCCATAATTGAGGCATATTAAGGTTTATATGCAACTTATATTGGAGAAGCATATCTGGTAAGGTTTCTTTATTTACAATAAATATGAAGAACATCACAACAAGTGGTTACATTAATTTGAAGAATTTTCTAAAGGCATGCCCACTAAGCAAACCTTGAAGTAGTACATATACGAATATTACTTGTAGATAGCTACGTACAAAAACTACAATTAACATTAGAAGAAATCCAAAGATTGGAACTTTGGGGTCATATTGCAAAGGAGTATATAAGAAACATCTATGATTAGTGTGATTTAGAGGAAACTTGTGAAGAATTCTACATGTGCAGTTATAATTTATGAGAATAAAAATGATTTAAACTTCCCTTTGATCATCCACTCATCCATATGAAGTGAACTAGTGAGAGAAGTCATGAACATTTTATGTCTACTAGCTTTTAGTTTGTAGTACTTCTTTGAAGACCCACAATCAATCATTTGTAACTATGTGAGTGATATTTTAGCTATGGATGGTCCTAATATATTGGTGGAAATATATTCAAGGATCCATATGACCATGATAGTTTCCACAATAAAAAACCTAATTCATTCATTAGTCGCATGTGTCATCACTAGCATGTGCACCCTATACATGTGACTCACTCTTATCTATTCATTTCTATGATGATTTCATTTCCAACGTTAAAGGTAGTGTTGATGCCTAGATCTAGAATTATAAATCCATTTCTTTGACAACTTCATCCTTAGCTTGGATAGGAGTGCTGATACATGGGATGTTGTCTTGTTGATGAGCACTTATGAAAAAACTTCTTGGACTAGTTCACTCTCAACATTGAAGGGGGCTTATATATGGGACCCTAGGTTATGGATGTACACCATTAGTGGATGTTGAAGGTAAGACTTATTAAAAGGGAATGTAATGGTGAGATAGTTCTTGGAAAGGTAATGAGGGAAAAGGGGCCCATTATATTTAGTAATAGTATAGTTATTGTGGCCATTCAATGTAAGGTGGAATGGATCAACTATGTTGGCATAATGTAGCAAGGGATGATAATATGTGGTAAGAAGGGAGACAGTGAAAGTGGATTATGAATATAATTAGGCAATAATCATGGAGTAGGTTCACTATGTAGTTAGAGGAAATATATAGTAATAAGGGTAGTTGGTGTAGACCCTTGGGAATAGTCATGAGATAATATGTAAATACACCAACATCATATTTATTGAGATATATTTAATTATGGCCATTCAATGTAAGGTGGAATGGGTCCACTATGTTGGCATAATGTATCAAGGGATGATAATATGGGGTAACAAGGGAGATGCTAAAAGTGGATTATGAATATAATGAAGCAATAATCATGGAGTAGGCTTGCTATGTACTTAGAGGAAATATATAGTAATAAGGGTAGTTGGTGTAGACCCTTAGGAATAGTCATGAGATAATATTTAAATACACCAACATCATTTTTACTGAGATATATTTAATGTTGGATGTTGAGCGTTGTATTATAGTAAACATGTCTTATGGTGTGAACCCTTCCATAATGAGTATTTGATGACATTAACCTACCTTAAGGATTCTCTCTATATGTGTATGTTGTTTATGGGGTGAATGCATTTTAGTATTTATGAATTTAAGGGTCTATTGTTAAGTTAAGGGTTCATATTTTATCTTTTATATATCAATATTAATAAAAGTGGTATCAAATCTCTTTCTTGCGAAAAAAGTTGAATATAAAGAGAAAAGATGATGAGAGAATTCATGTCCATTTCTAGGAATTTCAATGTAAATTTTAAAGAAACTAGTTGTATATATGAGTCCCACTAGGAAAATATTAAACTTAAAAAATAAAACATCATCAAAATCATATTCCAAAAAGTGAATATATCAGTTATTTAAAATCAAGTGTTTTAAAGTTTTTACAATGAAAACTATGGGAATTGTAGAACATACATCTTTTAATAGGAAACCAAAATTTCCATCAAACCAATGCTAGTAGATGAAACATGACTATGGAATTTCATAATTTTAGTGAGATTAAATATGTAGGTTTTAACCCTATACAAAAATTACCTGCAAACAAATTCTTATAAAACAGAAAATATACAATGGAGAGAAACACAAAACAAATACACAAGCATTTTCCCCTGGATCCCAAAATCGGGACTATAAGATTGATTTTTCATTATATTAATTTCAATGTTACAACACATATATATACATGTTGAAGCATT
The DNA here is from genome assembly GCA_000404065.3 of Pinus taeda. Classification (NCBI taxonomy): domain Eukaryota; kingdom Viridiplantae; phylum Streptophyta; class Pinopsida; order Pinales; family Pinaceae; genus Pinus; species Pinus taeda. Next base: position 38,555 of record APFE030049672.1, on the reverse strand, counting down.
CATAAACCCCAATCCATTAACCATGGATTAGAACATAACCATAGTTCCCTTGATCTGATCTACAAGATACAATGGGAAAAAAACTATCATGCCCAAAACCATAGGTAGGTCTACCCACCTAATAGAGGGTCCAAAAAAAATCTTGGGGCACTACCCCAGACCCGTGCAAGGGGGCTACCGCCCCCCCTCTAATCCCCCTGCTTCGCGTGTGGGGCTAGTCCTGGAAAGAATATAACACACACCAAACATTCTCCCACTTATCGTTTTCTTTTCCACATAAGGGATCACATGAAAGCTTAGTAATTAGTCTAGCCCTACAACGCCCATCATTTCTCTACACCAAGAAAACTTCTCAGTGCTCGCAGACTTCGTCAATGCATCTGCAACATTCTTCAAAGTGTCCACCTTTACCAACAACGCCTTTTTGTCCTCAACCATATCCCTCACAACGTGATATTGAACATCAATGTGCTTTGTCTTTGAACGATAAGTAGGGTTATTTGCCAAGAAAATTGAACTTTGGTTGTCACAGTCTATCCTTATAGCTCATTGTACTAACCCCATACTTGAACATAATCTCTGCAACCAAAATTCGTCTTTTCTTGCATGAGTGGTTTCTATGTATTCTTCCTATGTAGTTGAAAGTGCCACTATAAATTATCTCTTGCTCATCTAACTAACTCCACGGTCTCCAAATAGGTTAAACATATACCCACCTGTAAATCTTCTCTGACCAATATCTCTAGCGTAGTCTACATCAACAAATCCACAAATGTCCAAAACTTTGTCCAATCCTGGTCTTTCTTGGTAGAACAGATCATAATCACTAGCGCCACGCAAACACCTAAAAACTCGCTTTGTTGTCATCTAATGCTCCTTCCCTAGTTTTGACATAAACCTTCTCAATACTCCCACTACATGTGAAATGCCTGGTCTAGTACAGACCATTGCATACATTAAGCTACTGACTTCACTTGCGCATGGAACACGAGGCATGTCCTCTTCCTATTCTTGTGTGTTGGGACATTGTTAAACAGATAAATTTACACCTACAAGAATATGAACCTTCATTGATTTACTATCCTGCATATTAAACCTCTACAGTATTGTCTCAACATACTTTCTCTGGTTTAACCAGAGCTTCCTCTTTGCCCGATCTTGTTTAATTTACATGCCCAAAATATATTTTGCAGCACCACGATATTTCATGTCAAATTTGGAGGACAATTGGGTCTTCAATTCCTGGATAATTTTTTTGTCATTTCCAATTAGCAACATATCATCCACATACAAGACCAAATAAATAACATGGTCACCAATTAATTTAAAATATACACTGTGATCTACTTTTCTTCTGGTGAAGCCAAGTCCTCATATATATGTATCAAATTTATGACACCACATCCTTGGTGATTGTTTCAACCCATACAAAGACTTTTTTAACCTGCATACAAGTTCTTTCTTACCCTTCACCGCAAAGCCTTCAGGTTGCTTCATGTAGATCTCTTCTTCTAGATCCCTGTGAAGAAATGTTGTCTTCACATCCATCTATTCTACCTCAAAATCAAATGCAGTAACAACGGATAAAAGCAATATAATAGAAGATACCTTAGCAACAGGAGAAAAAATATCACTAAAATCAATTTCTGACACCTGGGAATAACCTTTTGCTACCAATCGAGATTTATAATTCTCCACCTTGTGTTCTACATTCATATTCTACTCAAACACCCATTTTCTTCCAATGGGTTTCCTTCCAGCCAACAACTCCACCAGATCCCATGCCTCATATTTTTCCAAATATGTCATTTCATCAACCATGGCCTCTTTTTAGATTTTTCCATCCTCTAAATCTACTACCTCCCTAATAGTTCTTAGATCATCATTACTAATAAATAAAGAAAAATTTGAACATAAAGTAGATGGACTATACCTTTCTGGTTGTCTTCTTTCTTCAACTGATCTTCTCATAGATATAGTGTTTGGTTCTTCATCTTTTGATTCCTATTCTGTTGTAGAGTCTGATTCTTCCTCCTTTAGCTCAAACTCTATCTTCTCAGGTTCCTTTGGTAGGAATTCATGTTTAATAACGTATTTCACCTCTCTAAACACCACATCTCGGTTCTACACAACCTTCCTTGTTTCTGGGTTCTAAATCTTATTACCTTTTAAACCAACCTTATACCCAATAAAGATGCACCTTTCAAATTTACTATCCAACTTGGTTATTTTCTCCTTTGGAACGCGTACATATGCATCACAACCAAATACCCTCATATGTCAAAGAGAGGGTTTCTTACCAGTCCATAGCTCTTGTGGAGACTTACCCTTTAGCACTGATGAAGGTAATCTATTAACCAAGTAACATGCAATCTCCACTGCCTCTACCTAGAATTCCTGTCCTAACCCGACGCCATTGGGCATACTTCTTGCCTTTTCCAACAATGTCTTGTTCATTCTACAACTTTGTTTTGTTGAGATGTGTATGGAGTAGTATTTTTTTTGATATAGCACACTTCTTACATAACTCTTCAAATTCCTTCTTGTATAACTCTTCACCATTATCTGTCCTTAACACCTTTTTCTTCTTCTCTGTCTGGTTTTCCACTAGGGCCTTAAATTCTTTAAACTTGTCAAAGACTTTAGATTTTTTCCTGAGGAAATATATCCATGTATTCCTTGAGAATTCATCTATAAATGATACATATTACACAGACTTAGCCAATGATGGAATCGACACAGGTCCAAACACATCACTATGCACAACCTCTAATACCTCTTTTACCCTCTTAGCACCAAAGGGGAAACTCAACTGATTTTGCTTCCCATATACACAATGTTCACAAAAATAAAAATATAGAGAGAAATTAGACATACCTTCCACCATACCATTACCATGAATATTTCAAAGGCCCTTCCTTCCAATATATCCAAGCCTTTGATGCCATGGCATGGTATTTTCTCTAGAGGCCACTAGATTTTCTGCTCCACTTTCAGGAATCACTAAACTATTGCACCCATCAATAACAGTACTACCCACGAGCTTGTACAAAGTTCCAATCCGAATTCCCCACGTCAATACTAGTGCTCCCCAAACCATCTTATAGGTATCTTTTTCGAACACTACTTTTACACCTGCATCATCCATCTTTCTTACAGAAATCATATTTTTGGCCAATGGAAGAATATGTGGAACACAAGGAAATGTTCTAATCCTTCAAATTTGCAACTTCAACTTGACTTTTCTGTGTTTTATGATTCTAGCCTTCCTGTCATACCCTAAAAAGACATCACCACCATCATATTTCTCATGCTTGCATAACCACTCCCTATGGGGAGTGAAGTGAAAGGACGCACCTAATTCAATCAACCATGCCTCATGATATACATGTTGTTAGTGTCAGTATATGCATACTTCCATCAATGATCAAATCTTCTCTTTGCATTTTCATTTTAGGTGTCTCATATTGAATTTTTTATCATTCCACTAGGTCATGCCAAAATGGTCTACTGATGGTTGTCTTCTTTTCAGAAAATCAAATTTTTTCTCACTAGGTACATTTGTTGACCCATCTCCATGTTGCATTCAGTTATGGTTTTAGTTGTGTTATTTTTAGACTCAAGGCAGTTATGTTTCCTTTAGATCCTGGGCTTCATTTCCAAGGTTTTTCCATTAGGTCTTAGGGTCCATTTCCAAGGTCAAAAACATAGTTTCAAGTGTAAATAAATGGCAACAAAGGTATGAGGAAGACCAATTAAAAAAAAGAGTGATTAGTAGTAAGTCATGGTTATTGTACAAAGATCTTATTTTACCGATGTAATTTTCATCTCAAAAACATGTTTTTGAGATGAAAACGAAGTATTTTAGTTTGTTTATATTTTTTTTGTAATTCAAGTCATTTTATGTAATAATTGTTCCCATAAGCTACCCAAGAATTTCTCCTTGCTACAAGAAATGAGCCATTGAAGAAATCAGCTCAATGGAAGCATCATCCACTTGAAAAGAGACAAATAAAGAGAAGCATCAGACAGAGATTTGAAAACAAAATAAAAGTTCCAAACCAACATTATAAAGTGGGTTTTTTCTAAAGAAAAATCAAAATCATCCTCTACATAAAATTTCAAAAGAATTTTTCAAACTTCATTAGTTTTGTTTCTCCATAAGCTCTCCTTGTCAAAGAGGAGATTGAGTGAAGGTCGATAAAATCAAAAGGGCACGTTTACTAAGGGCATTTCTCGCTGGGTTGAGTCGTTGTGTGCCTGTGCAGTGAGGGGCGTGTTTTCATGTCCGAGCCAAAGTAAAATTCAACAGCGTTGTGCGCCTGTGTGGTGAAGGTTGCATCTGCTGAGGATGTTGTGCGTCGGCACTTGGTGCTACACATTTGGCCAGAGGAGCCTGACAAACCCTCGAAGCGCCAAAACATCATTTCCTTCATTTGTCAAGCCACAAAAGCTTCAACTACTTGCATACAACAAGTAAGTGGCCTGGTATCTCTTTTTCTCCATCAATTAAGTAAATTGGCATCCTAAATTTTGAAACCCTAGCAAAGCTCCCTTGCATGCTTCCAAAATCACCTATTTGATCAAAGTTATAGTACATCTTAGACTTTGTCACCTTCCAATCATCCTAACTGTATTTCACTCCACCTACTCACTGCTTCACTCATCTTGACATATATATTAGTCCATCATGTTTTCACCTATAAAGAATGGTAGAATACAGTAGTTCATAAGAAGGGGAAAGACAGCCCAGGAGCCCAACCAAGAAAGGAGGGAGAATTATCATATTTGAACCCACTAATACAATATAACTTATGGCATCACCACTTGCAGTATCATGTTTCAAGAACATGGGTTCTTTTGAGCTTTGCCAAAGGGTTGAAACAGTGAATTTTCATCAACAGTTAACCAAGTAGTTCATCCTCAATTTGAACAAAAACTAGGTCACTTTAGCTGAGGTCACATTCACAATATCTCATGCCATCATATCATAGGCCACTGGAGTTCCAAATGCAGGAGAGAAGTGGTTCAAGCAGAAAAATCTGCATCACAGTTTTTATGAGCCATATCTTAAAACAAGGTTAAAAAATGATAAGAAAAGAATTTTCCCTTTCTCTTATCTTTTGGACAAGTATGTGCCATTGATTAAGATCATCATGAGGTATTTCACATGTGAGGGTAGGTTTTGTAGACTATACTCATACCATATCAGGATTCTCATGCACTTTACCAGGGTAAGAATGCTCAGTTTTCCATATTAACTTTTCAGGAGTATTGACAAGATGACATACATTGCTCAGAAAAGGGATCCAACTCATTAGATGCATAGTATTTTCCATCGTTCTCTTATCAAAATGATAGTTCTCCATCACTTAGATCAACTAGGCATTACTTGGGAGACCTTCATAGCTAATGAAATATTCAATGAACCACCTACTCAATCGGCTCCCCGCATTTCTCCATCATCCTCCATTCATCCATCTACTTCTTCTCATCCACCACAACCTACTTATCACTCATCCTCAACAGGTCATTCTTCACCAGACACCTCCACACTATCTACATCACCATTTCATATAGCCATTCATTCACCCAATAGAGATGATGACAATGATGAGGAACATGATGAGCATGATGACAGTGAGGGACATGATGTACACATTGAGCATGGTCATAGTAGTATATCGTAGAGGAACAATTTGCGGCCATTTTCTTTCACCTATTAGAGGGGAAAGAGACAAGTGTTTACCCCATGGAAACTGGGAGGAGCCTTGCCTTCGTCATCAACATTACATGTTAAAGGAAAGGAGAAAATGGTAGAGGAAGTAGAAGTCAAACAACAGCATGAAGAACATGATATTGAAAAGGAGTTTCTCCTTGTGGACACTAGAGATGAGGATGGAAACAAATATTCTCAAGCTGCCTTGAGAGCAAAGGATGCCAAAGTCAAGGAGCTTGAGGTCAATTTACAAAGAGTCCAATATGTTATATCCTTTTATGAACAATAGAACAAGTAGCTAGAAGTTAAGCAGGAGTTGATGCAAAGTACATCAAGGAAAAGAGGGCAATTGAGAAAGACAAATTTCAACTTGATGAGGCTTATGGAGATTATGGAGAGCCGAATGATGAATAGGGAAAAAGAAAAATTCCAAGAACAAGAGGATCGGAAAAAACCTTAGAGATTGAAAGACAAAAAGAGGCAGAATTGGAGGAGCAACTCACTCTAGATGAGCAATTGGTCAAGGAAATAGGTGAACACAAAGATTCTTGGCTTGAGAAAGTGAACACACACTTGGAGACCCTCTTGGACAAAGCAATTAGAGACGTTGAGATACAAAGGAAGATGGTCAAGTATTATGCAAGGAGAAACAAAGTGGCAAGGAGAAAACTCAAAAGAGCTCATGAGAAAATTGACAAATTGACCAAATAAGAGGAGAGGAGGAGACTTGACATGCTTGTTAAGGCATCCCTACATGCCTCTAATCCAGTCAAAAAAACACATTTTTGGGCATAATGGACCATTTTTTAGTTTGACGAAAGTTGTTGTGCTTTTCAATCTATTTTTTGCACAGCCATGGAAGGCAAACATGCAGCGTCGTGGGCACTGCGCTCTTTTTTTGGGGCATCTAATGAGGAAACAATCAAAATTTTTGGATTCACAGTGATGACTACATGCACCCTGTGCATTTGCTAAGGTTTTGGAGTAGAACTAGTGGACCAAAAGGGCCAAAAACCCTCCAAAAATGACCTTTCTACCCTCTTTTTGGCCTGGGCGCTGCGTGCTCAATAGTGTTGGGAGAATTGACATTTGACAAGGAAAATGAACTCCAAATGCAAAAATTCAAGATGTTCTAGAAAGTAGACAAGCAGAGCTTTCCAACAACCTATTGTGGGCCCAATTTGTACATCGGGAATGCCTCCAAAGGTGCAGCTGAAGTTGAAGGGCGTGCTTGGAATTGGCACTGCGAACCTAGCATTAGCGCTGCGAACCTAGCATTGGTGCTGTGCGCCTAGCATTGGTGTTGTGTGCCTAGCACTAGTGCTACTCGTTTGACAGTTTGTTTAGATGTTCACTGTTTCGTCCTAGTTTTCACCCTTGGCAAATCATGATTTTATCCTTGTAATTGATCAGTTGAATGTAATTATGATGCTTATAGAGCTTACTAGGTTAGATTCATTAGGTAAAACATGTTTATGAGGTGTAATGTATCAGTTTGTTTGGATTAGGGATAAGTCACTTTGACCACCTTATTTTCATGTTAGTGGTTCAAATATTGTTAGAAACAACTCCTCCTCTCATGGATTTGACTCCCTGAGCTTAGGATGAGTTGTTTGGGGTCTATATGATGATTTTCCTCAGTCATTGTAGGGGTTGGACTCAGTTGGATGCTTATGCTTTGAGTAGATATCATTTTGTATCAGTTTTCAGCAGGAGATTAATGAAAAGTTGTAGCTATTTCGTTGGGATCCATGTGGTATGATGTTCAGTTCAGTTTTCTCTATTGTGATCATATGTTAAATGTTTTTTTGATTCATCAATCAATTCATTGCTTTTAAGTGGGTGTTTTCAAGTTGATAGGTAGAACCCATAATTTTACGCTCTATTTTGGGAATATATTCACAGTCCATGTTTTATTCAGTTTAGGAAGAATCCAACTATCCAACTATGCATAGCAACGATTCATGATCAATTATTTTTCGCACTTGTAGGAAGTTTCAAACCTCGCACTCAGCTAGAGAAAAAAATTTTACTGAGGTTTATTGAGAGGAGAAATAAACCATTAACACATAAACATAAACAAAACACATGCAAACATAAACACCAATGTTTATCCTGGTAAGAGGAAAAACCTAGGCTAATGGAATTATATTCATCTCTTAGGTCAAAACCCTAGCCAAGCTAACAAAGTGAGCCTTCACTGCTCACATCGCTAGCCTTATGCCCAAAGTTAGTACATAAGAAACAATAAGCATTAAAGATACTAGGTTACTTGGATAAAATGGCTTGCTTTGATGTTGTTGAACTTTTGAGGACATTTTTACTTGGAGGAGATACAACCCTTTATTGAGCATAATTTTCACCTTCTTATGTCCTTAACTTCGAGTTGGCCTTTAAAGGATTTTTCTATCATGGTTCTCCTCAAGTTTTCTTTGCAAGGGCTTCGAGATTGTGCCTATGTTGCATGGATTTTCACCTGCTTCTCTTTCTTTCATCTTGAAGTGAGCAATTTCTTGATCCTTCTTATTAATGACATGATTTTTCTTTTCGACATCTTGAAATTGCTCCTTCTACCATTCCTTGAGAATTTTTATTTCATCTGAAGCTACATTACTTTCCTTTTTCTTTTGACTAACCTTTGCATCATATTTCTAAGAAAATTCTTCTAATTGACTTGCCAATTTTTTTTCTTTCCTGTCTGCTTCCTTGACCTGAAGTATTAGATGGGAAACTCATTCTTTGAGTATCTGATTTTGTTTCCTTGCTTTGCTAAGATCACACAAGGTGTTGATCAATTCTCTTTCCATGTCAACTACTACTTCCTCTTCATATACTTCATCGAAATCATAATCATCACCATCATCATCTCCATTTGATCTGCATGCTTCCTTGAGTAGAGATTGTGAAGCTTCTTCTAAAGCATTTTTCTTGATGAGCATGGATCTACTTTCACTTTCACATAATCTGGCAAAGAACTAAGAATGACATTCATGGCTTTTATATTGAACCTTTTAGATTTTTCGGTAGATGTATCTCTAGAAAAAAAAGAGTGCCATACATCATATCCATGAGATTTCACATAAGCTTCCTTTCTGGATTCCCATATGTCATATTTGGTTTCATTGAACTCAAGAGTTGGACCAACTTGATTATATTCATTATATGTAACAAATTTTGACAGCATTGTGGTATTGAAGACTTCCTTTAACTCCTTTGAATGTTTGGCGACTTACTTCCTTGAGATTTCCATCTTGATTCACTTGAGATCTGCCTTCTAGCTATTAGATTGCAACTGAAGGAACCTGCTCTGATTCCAATTATTGGAAATATTGAGAGGGGGTTGAATCAATATTTCACTCCAATTAGTTATAATTTAACATTCAGAGCATTAATTAACATTAGAATCATATCAAAACATAAATCAACAACACCATTGAACAATGCATAATATCAAAGACAATAGCCACGATATTTTTAGGTGGAAATTTTTCCAGGAGAAAACCACTGAACGCTTCTTAATATAGGGTTTTCAAAAATTACATCAATAGGAAGCTCCAACTTCCAGGATTTATCAGTTCCAACTAAAGGGATGCTCCAATGCCCTGATTTACCAACTCCAATTGCAAACATGCTCCAACGCCCTGGTTTACTAGCTCCAATTGGAAGGACGCTCCAATGCCCTGGTTTACCAACTCCAACTGGAAGGATGCTACAACGCCCTGTATAGGATCCAACCTACCCTAGAACCACCCTATCGCCCTGAACTGTTATTGGGATCCAACCTGAAGAACACACTAATCTTCGCCTTGAACCATCCTTCCACCCTACTCAACAAACTACCACTTGCCCCGAAGACTCCATCCTTCATTTTACCACAGCTAATCACATTTCAAAATTTTCACACTGCAGCCACCTCTGCTCAATAAACAACATGAAACTGCAATGCAATATTTTCTTAACAAGCAAATCCATTTCAATAACAATGATATCCAATAATCAAGACAATTTGGTTACCAAGCCAAAATCAACAACAGTAAACCTTTACTCATGAAAAACATCAAGCTCAAATAACCCAACCATCAAACCATTCTACCTAATCATTTTAGACTGGAAAATATCATTAATTAATGTGAAAACCTTAGATCATCAATTGCATCATATTCTCACTAGGAAACATCATGAACCTCAATAATGCTACAAGCAACAATGTATTCAGGAACAACACATACTTGAAGAAACATAACATATATCAACAACACTCTGTCTCTTTAATCAATAATAGAACCTTAGCATCAAAAATATGTCATCATTTGATGGTGATTATAAATCTTACTCTATCTTAGCAATACACCTCACTACATCCTTTGTACTAGCACTTGAAAGCCGATACTCTCTATACTACAATTGAGTACATTTCTGCCCATAACGCCTACTGCACAAACCATAGAATCAACCAAAAAAAACTATGCTCCATGACTCAAGAAAAATGTCCTTAACATGAGCAGTGATAATACAGGGCTTTTACCTCAGCAATACATATTAGCTATAACAATCTTACTGTCAATAATGATAGATATAAATAGATTATCACTACTATCTCTGCTATCTCTTCCTATACATGCAATGGCCAATGAGAATATGATGTGAAGATCAATCAAAAAACTTTATTGAGCTATCAAGCTTAGATACAATTGTAAGAATCCATGTTATAGTTCAAGAACAGTTGGGCTCATACCTTTGATTTTTCAACTGTCATCTTCAAAATCACAAATAACGCAACTCACGAATCTTGTTTCATATCTTGATGAAGGATGTACCACATTACCTTGCCAATTATCCTGCTCTGAAGAATCCCTTGTTGATGAAGTGTTTAACCTTGATTCATCACTGATCATAATACCCTGGAGATTTCCTATAGTTTATGCCCAATATGTCTAGATATCCCCATGTACAAGGTGCTTTCCCTAACCACAGTTGAAACCAATTCAAAGTGGGTGACTGTCACAAGAATCAACCCAAGACATACCTTGGTCTTCAAGACAATTTGCAGTGCAGTCTATCCACATAAATCTTTCCTTCAACAACAACTTTACTCAATTCTTAACCTTGTATGAACTGTTAGCACATGGAAACAAACTCTAATAATTATTAGGACGGTAAAAAGATAGACAGTATTCACCCCTTTTCCCTTACTAATCAAGTTTAGCACACCATTGTTATCACCAAGTCAATGCAAACACCAAACCAACAACTATGTGCACATACCAATACACTTAACTAATTTCAACCTAAAACAATTTCCTATAAATTAGATCATCAACTCCACTCTTTTCTATGGGCACTAAATCACATACTATGCATAGAAAAGACAAAATCATACACTCAACATCCTTGCAATCATTATCAATGAAATAACACAAAATCATACTCAAAATACCAACACAGATAAGCCAATGCTCAAAACAAGGTACATCACTATGTGATCGTCATACCACACCGGAACCTAATCAGAGATGATATGCCACCACACTTCATTGATACAAACTCAAGGAAATTTATACCCAAATTGAAATGTGCTCAATTACTTGACACACACACTACAGATCATATGCTACAACCTTACGCTGGGCATATACCTATGTTAGAACAAACTAAAGGGGACACTATGCCAAAAAAAGCCAAAAAGGAATGTTGTCAAGAATGAACCAGAACAATCACCAGTTCAAATAGATACCTACGTGCACTAGGACAAACACCAGATCATTTAAACACTTTTTCACATTATAATAATCACCAGATCTATTGCATACATGCTAATAAAAATTACTTCAAAATAGGCTCACATTTAAATGTGCCTTCATCCATGCAGAACCACTTATGCACTAGATTGGATCCTCACACATTCAGCGGATAGGATAAACATTGTTAACATCAATGCCAACACAAAATTGCTAAAAGTAGAAATGTAAACTTATTGGAGGAAAAATATTAGAACGATCAAGAGAATGAAGCATTGGATACAGGATATCCATCTCTTCTAGGAGATGAACAAGTGCAAATTTCAAGACAAGCCCTTCCTACAAGATTTCCAAGGTTATGGGTTTAAAGAAAGGAAGATAATGTTTATTCTAGCAGATTTAGTGAGAAATCAGAGAAATATTCCTTCTTCTAGCAATGAATTAGAATATTCGATGAGAAATCAGAGAATAAAGAGCTTAAGAGAATATATGAGCAATGTGATGACATACATCAGCAAGGCAATTTTTCCTTAATATCCTATTATCCTAATTATTTTGAATAGGTCGTGAGTGAAGTGCATTGGATACAAGCAATGAATGCAAAGATTAAAGATGTTGACAAGAATGAGACATTAGTTCTTATTGAACTCCCAATAGATAAAGTCAACATTAGTGTTAAGTGGGTGTACAACACAAAACTAGATGAGAAAGACAAATTAGAGAAATATAAGGCGAGGCTAGTTGCGAAAGGCTCTGCTCAACACCTAGGTATTGACTATGGTGAAACCTTTGCTAACATAGCAATACTGGATACCATTAGAGTTGTTTTAACCATTGCAACTTAGAAAAAATGGTCCATTTACTAGATGGATGTCAAGTCAACTTTATTAAATTGAAAACTAGAAGAGAATGTGTATGTTACTTAGCCACCAAGATTTGAAGTAAAAGGCCAAGATTGCAAAGTGTAGAAGTTGAAGAAAGCCTCGTATGGATTGATGTAAGCTCGAAGAGCTTGGAATAGTCTGATTGAGTCATATTTACTCAACAATGGATTCAACAAGAGTAGTTATGAGCCCACTCTCTATACCAAATCAGATCAAGGTAAATTCTTATAACTTGTATTTATGTTGATGACATGATATATACTAGGAATATTACATTAGTTGATTTCAAAACCAACATGAAATGATAATTTCAAATGACCTATTGTCATCTCATAAAGAACTTTTTCGGAAGTGAATTCAAGCAATCTACTCAATTGATTTTCATATCTAAACAAAAGTATGATACATATACTTTAAACAGGTTTAGAATGGAAAAATGCAAACCAATATAGACAACTATTACAATAAGAACAAATTTGAGAAAGTAGGTTCATGGACCAAGAGTGGATTCAACTTGTATAAGAGGCTTGCAAGTAATCTCATGTACCTTACTGCATCTAGACTTGATGTATGCAATTAGTTTCATTTCCAAATTTATGGGGTCTCTCAAGGAATCTCACTGGAATTTTGAAAAAAAAATGAGGTATATTGTACGTACAAGCGATTATGGATTGTGGTACAAAAATTCTGAAGGCAACTTGCTCACAAGATACATAGACAATGATTTTGTTTCTTGCATTAATGATAGGAAAACCACATTAGGATATTTTTTTCATTTGGGCACAAATTTGATGTCATGGGCTTCTAATAAATGTTCAACTATCTTAACATCTTTCACAAAAGCACAATATGTAGTAGCCACTACAACATCATGCCATGCAGTACGGCTAAGAAGATCCTTTAAAGGCCTTGCACATGTGGAGAAGGAGCCAAATTATTTATTTTGTGGCAGCAGTTCAACAATTACATTGTCAAAGAACCATTTATTTTCACAAGAAAAGCAAGCACATTGACACTAGTTATCACTACATTCATGACCTTGTCAACAATGGTGATACATTTCTTCAATTTTGTAGTCTTGAGATCAACTAGAAAATATCTTCACCAAACCATTCGGAAAAAATGTTTCTAAGTTTCAAACAACACTTAGGAATTATCAGTGTTGAGGAATGTAATAGTTAATATTAAGGGGGGTTGTTAAAGTATAATAGATCTCATGTTAATTTAAATAATTGGACAGTTGGATCTCAGTTAGAGGTATTTTTAGAGAAGTATTTTTAGACAATATTGATCCAGATATTTTTCAAAAATTCTTGATATTTCTAGAAGAAAATACTCCTAAACAATTCTAAAAAATCCTTGGCTTATTGTAAAATCTATTTAATGGTGAAAAGTGCATGCAATGACCCATATGTTTCCAATTGATTTCATTCCTTCTCTATTTGTTTGCTTAATTCATATGTTTAACAATTTTTTTTAGTAAGATAAGAAGTTTCCATAAATCTATCATCAAAGATACGTGGCTCTCTATTTCTCTCGCATTGGTCTATCTCTAGGAAAACCAGACAGACGATTGAAGAAAAAATACTAAGTCAAAAATAGTGCAAGCAAATAACGTTTGTGATGACAATGGTTGTACATGATTATGATATCCATATGACAATACATAGTATCTATCTCAAGCTTAGAAAAAAAGAAGGATAGCTAAACTTAATAGATAACCTATAAATGACCAACATGAAAGCAATACAATCCAAATAACAATCCATTAAGGGAGTTTGGGAGGACATAGAAACATCTATAGGGTCTGCAAGGGTCCGTAGCAAGGCAGAGCCCTTGCTTTTCTATAGCAAAGCCTCAATTCTAACCAACTGAAGGGGCATATTTATGCATTTGAGCCTAATGTCGCAATGCTCCAATCACAATTCATTAATCGGCATAAGGATCTCCCTTTTTGCCTCATTTTATTCCAACAAGACCTTGCCAAGAAAGGATTTCATGTTCCAATATAATTCAGTTATGCATAGATATCGATTTTGGCACCCCTAGTTGTTGCCTAGGTCCAACACCCACTCAACCACCAAGGTGAGAATTTTCACATCTATGTATTCTTCACGATCAAAATGGACTTTCTCATATGCATGTTTGATCTTCTATTGAATTGGATTAGGAGTTTGTGCTTGATAACGCCTGGCAGCATTATGGGTGCAAATGCGAGTGCACCCTTCTGCCCTAGAGGAGGAGCCTATATGAATCTTTTCTCTTTGATTTGGCATGCATGAAGGCCCATTGTAAGAATGTTGAATCGATAGGGAGAGTAAGGAGCTAGTGAGTGGGGAGGACAAACGACAAATTGTGAGGAGAAGAACCCGAGCACAGAAAAAGGGAGTCTGAGCAAGAGGAAATATGGAGCATAAAGGAGGCTTTGTAGGGAGAGAGAAGGAACAGAATCTAAGAAATAAGACAATGTACCATCCCACAAAGCCAAAACCTTAATTAATATGGGATATAAATTGATGCAACCAATGAAAGTTTTCTTTTTGAGAATAGTTATGAAGTGTGCAAACAACCCCCTTGAATACCAAAATATCCTCACAATTTTTTATTAGTGGGAGAAACCAATTAATCCAGAAACGATACATGCCAATAACACCACTGAGAAAATGAGACACCTGTGTACCTTTCTTGGCATGTGATCCGATAGAATGAGAGTAGTGCACAGTGCTCTTCGACCAACTTCCAAGCTCGCGAACCACCTTGAACTTCAAAATACCACCCAATGATAAGGAAGATACTGGTGATGATAAGAACTATGTGTACCAAGGCCTGAATGAAACACAAAAATTCTAAGAAAGTCCAAAGAAAAGGTGAGGTGGCAGTGGCCAAGTTAAGTGAACCATGGCCAGCCCCCTCAACAAAGATAAAAACAACGGTGCGAGCATGGAACTTCCCACAAAGGTTATCGACAATACTGAATGATGGAAGTCTTCTGTAGATTGTCTTTGCGTAAATAAGATTGAAGAATAACCAAGCCATATTCATTGACATGTGAACCTTGAGTAGAATCAATGAATCAGACAAAGCCAACATTATATGCTTCATTATTTAGAATCATGTAAAGTGAGAGTAGATACAACGAAAAGACATATGGAAGGTTGGATAACCATGCATCCCACCTCGCTTGACTGAGGTGACGATAGTGTCTCCATCCCTTCCCACTCTCCTCTATAATTTAAACCCTTATGTGTGTATTTGAATCACCTTTATATGTCACTTCTATAAGAAGATATATTTAACATTTATTAATATATACTTAGCTAATGCTAATGTTAGTAGAAAGAGAATGAAGGAGAGAGATAATTTGGATTTGGGAGCAGAGCGAGTGATATTCCTTATGCAATTACAGTCCTTGTTGGAAGGAGCTATTCTGTAATTGAAATCAATCTGTGGAGAACCTGAAAAACTATCAGTGTTGACATCTCTTTTATCGAGAACAACCCGGTTGGAAGGTAAGACAAGGTTGTGGTGTCATTCTAAAGCGAATAATAAAGTAAACACGAGATTTAATAGCAGCGCAATCTCTGAGCTTCACATTTCCATTCAAAATCTATGTTATTTTGGGTTTATATTTTTATTATTTTGATTTTAAAACATATTAACTTAGAGACTGAGTTCTGACGGTTAGGGTTAAACAAAGGTGTTAGTTAGTGCGTATACTTTATAATCTGGACAAATGGTCATATGTTTTATTAAAAAAATTGGAATATCAACTATCTAGTGTTTCATAAATAATATGAAGATGATATTTTGTCAAGAACAAGGTTAGTTTTATATATAATTACACTGTAAGTCGTTCCCTCTGAAGGTAACTCTCCTCCTAGGCCACCTGTACCTTCATGAACTGCTGATCTAAAAGTTAGACGATTGAAATAGTCTAGACCATTAGATTGATTTCGACAGTTATTAATCAGTTGCGATGTTATTCAAGTTACACCGGTTTTTTGACAAATTTTAGTGAGAGCGCCTCCCCAATATTCTCTATAAAACTGTGAAGAGTCCCAATCTATTTGCTGGGGAGCAGGACGTTGCTCCTTATAGTTTGACAGAGCAGACCTACAGCTTGGCGTAGTGTTGGAGAGCTATGTTCACAAAAGAGTGGGAGGCATACGTACAGTTTGTGTTGTTGCAAATATATTACAAATGCATTGCTGGAGCTCTTGGATCAAAATTCGGATCTGTGAACTGCTACCCACGTTCCGAGGTTTATCCATTTTTCAATCTTCCGATTATCTCACTGTCGCCCTCACCGACAGAAAGCCCTCAAGTAACATGTATCTTCTTTTGTATAGTTTATAATTATCATAAATATCATGGGGGTTTTGTAAAGATTTTATTTTGGTGATTTCTTAGCTTCCTTACGCAAATCATCTGAGATTTCTTATGCAAGGAGAAATCAACTTGTCGGCGATTGTAGCAAATCTGAAACTTATTTACAAAAACCAGACTTTGAGAGGAGCCACGTCTAATTTTCAGTAAGAGAGAAAGCTTAGCGAAGGCAGTTTTGGAATTGTCTTTAGAGTGAGTGTTTCATGCTACATCCAGTTTAATTTATTTTAGTGTAGATACCATTGTTAATGGTTAAACCATAGAAATATTTTGACTGTGCATGATGTTTCTTGATGGGCAGGGGGATCTACTTGATGGCATGTGTTATCACTCAGAGGTCTTCCTTAGAAGTTATCAAAAAAATGAATAATCCGAGGTAACCACAAACCAATATTTTAGACTCAGGTTCTAGCCAACCTAAGTCCAGAGAGGGCTCTCTCTTTATAATTTAACTTTGTTTTTTATTAGATTTTAGACTAGTTCTTAGTGTTCATGAGGATTTCGATTTTGATTAAATGTTGGGTGGTGTAATTCTTGGAACAAATGGATAGAACTAGGTCTTTAAACCATTGGGCTATGGAGTCAATCAAAAGATAGCTTAACTGGACCAAATCATTAAAGGGTTTGTTCACAGGGTAGGCTAGCAAAGCAAAAGGCAAATCTTTAAAGGGCTGATGGATGGAATTATTCTAACCAGGGTAAAAGGGCAATGAAGAATCCTTAGACCAGGATCAGAATGAGGAACAGAGGGTGATCATCAAAAAAGAGAAATTAAGATTTCTTTGCTACATAAACCATAGGGAGAAACTACGGAAGTACGGGAGAATTTAATAATTCCCTAACTAAGATAGTTTAGCAGAAAACATTAAGAATGTAAACAATCAAGACAGAGTGCAGTAAAGCAAGTTCTGAAATATCATTCCTAGTTTACCATTCAGATTTCAAAGAAACACATATGATCATTAATAAACATAAGGAAAAACAATAATACACATGAGAGAATACTTATTTGATTTTTGCTTTACACAAGAATCCTGTGAAATGTCTGAACTTTATTCCATGATCCAACAAGCCAATCCAGTTTTGATACAATAGCACTTTGATTTTAGATAAAAGTCTACAAAAATGTCTTTGAATCCACCCTAAATACTTTGAAATGGGAAGTATTTATACAAAAAATATTACAAAATATATCATAACAGTTTGAGATTTAATTAAGGAAATAAAAATATCTTCAAGCATGAATATAGAGACAAATGGAAAACTGCATCATGTTGTCCCTCTTATTGTGGTAGTGTTGGATGTTGCAGTTGAATTTGAGCCCTTTTAGGCTGGCCGATGTGTACGATGGAATCATATTTGTCTTTAGTCTTTTACTAATACTCTTTAACCTTCTACTCTTTGACCATGTTCACCTGTTTCATCTGGTTGTTATTCAGATTTACTATGGTAACTTATAGTAAATCTGTCATCTTTTCCCACCATTCATCTTCAGGTAACTTTACTTTGAGCATTCTTCTATATATCTCGTCTGCCTCAGTGTATTTGGAAAAATTAGGCTTGGTGACCAATAGATGTTTCACCTCATGCTCTAGGAAAAACAGATTTTCTAAAGTATCATACAATACTTTCCCTATTGGCAATGCTTTGATTCCTGAAGTGCTTGCCTGTTCATTGAATCATTGGACAACTTTTTTAATCTGTCAACATAGTCCAATTGGGTCATAAGTTTTTCGTGGATGACCATAGGACATGGGAGGCCTTTATCCCTCAAAATTTAAAACTTTTCCATGAATCTGTCAATTCCCACCTGCATGTTATGGAATTTTTCCTCCAGGTTAAGCATAAGGTTTCTTTTAGAAATAACCTTTTTTACTTTTATGATGGCTTCATTTCTATCCTCCACACCAGGCTCATTTAGTTCATGCTTGTTCTTGTTGTCCAAGAAGTGGATGAGTCGATTAGCATCCTCAGGCTGGTCTCCTAAGTCTTCCTTTACCTTTTGAATTGTTTCGGTGGCCACTTTCACCAGTTCTGTTTTCTCAAATATTACTTGAATCCCAGAGCATCTCCTTAGTCTATCCTAATGGCTTTTATAGAGTTATATCCTTCTCTAGGACCTTAATTTTCTCACCCATCCTTAGGGCTTTCTATGTTTTTTCTCTCTGCTGAGTCTGGGCAAGCTTGCAGTCAGTTTCTAAGCTTGCCACTTTCTCCTTGAGCCTCTTAAGTTCTATGGCTTAGATGGACATTTCCTCCATGGCTTTCACTAACTTTGATGTCTTTTCTTTTGAGGTTCCTGTTGTTGTAGACTTAGTTGTGACTGGAAGTGCTGTGGCAGGTGGAGCTATTGGTGCCAAAGATGCTGCCAGTGTTGAGAGAACTGCAGTTGTTACTGTGGGAATGGCAGTTATAGAAGTGGTGGCCAATTCACTCTGTTTGGACTGAATCAATGTGTCCAATTCTTTCTTTGTTTCTTTCAACTAGTCATTAAGCTTTAGGACCAAGTCGATAAGCTCTTCTTGTCCCTTTTGGGACTCTAGGACCTCTATTGTCTATGGGTGATGTAGTGGTGGAACCTTAAGTTGATTCTTCAAAGTAGCTATGTCATCATTTTTCTTCTTGATCAGTGTTTCAGTGGCCTTCACATCTTTGGGATCATGTCCCAACTCAATGATTAAGTCCTCTAAGGACTTGATTCTGGTGTCTTTTTCCTGTGAAGAGGTCTTTTCCAATTGGAATTGAGTTGATATGTTATTTAGGCAATTCTGCGATTGATGAGCTGTGATGGCTTTCCCTATCAAGGTGGAGTAAATCATCTCCCCTGTCTATTTCTAAAGCTCAATCTGGTCAATAGGACATATGTCCTTTGCCAGCACTTCGAAATCTATCTTCTTGAAGTTAGTTGCTATTCTTGGTTACTGAGTGGTAGGTTTGACAAATGTTATCTTCATCTTGCCTTCTTTGACATCATAGGCTAACATAAGCCTTGTCTAGTTTGTAGGTGCCATCTTTAGGTACTGTGCATAAGTCTGAGCTTTTCGCCTCTCATTCCTGGCCTTTATATCCTTGTACCTTTCTCTAATGTCTTGATCCCTGTCAGCTGGCATCCTAAAGGAGGACACTTCAACACTCTGTTTCCTTTCCAACATTTGAGTATTTGATGTGGAAGGTTCTAGTGTGCCCCTAGAGGGAGTGGCAGGCCTGATTCTTTCTCTTTTAGTGATGGTGGCCCCAACAGTTTCTTTTGTGAATTCTTGTTCTAACACAGGATTTAATCTCTACCTTTTGACTAGGCTGGTTTCTGTAGATGTTTGTATGGTTGCTTTGCCTGATGTAGTGGCCTCTTCCCTATTCTTTTTTAGGCTTTTCTCCTCATTTAGAGGAGTTTGCAAGTTAGGGGGAGTACTCATAGTGGGCTATTGTATACCTATTTGATTTAATTCCTCTGATAGGTCTGGCTTCTCTGACTCTTCTTTCACCTCAGATTCTTCTCCTATTTGTGATTCACTTGGTGCCTGAGATTCTCCCTGTGCCTGTGATTCTTCTTGGATTTGAGACTGTCCTTGGACTTGAGATTCTCTTGGCACTTGCAGGAAAGAACCTTCTTCAAGCCTTTTCTCTAAATCAATTAGAGTATTTTCAACTGCTACTTCAGTGTTATCCCTGTCTACTAAAGTATTCTTCACCCATTCCAATTGGTTTGCATATTTCTCTATCTCAGGGATTCGGTGGTGAATGTAGGGAGCCATCTTGTTTTTCTATCTCCTGTTGCATATGAAGTCACAGGGGTCATATCTCCACATGAATCTTTGTTTTCGTTTAAGTCTCTGAAGGATTTCCTCTGCTTCTTTCCCAGCTTCTCTGCTATTACATACAAAGGGGCCTAGTTGATCTTTGATTCTGAGTTGGGCCTTCTTTTTGGCCTTAAAAAAATGTACCTCATCTAAGTTGATTATTTGCCTATAGTACTCCAGAGCGAATAACCTCATTGGGAGGTATCTGGGCAATTTATATGGGGCCAACTCACAGTCATAGATCCCAATTTCTGTGTGATTTTTTTACAAGTACCAATCTCCCACTTTGTGTTGTTTTGACAACTACAGGATCCTCCTAATATCTAAATTGATTCTTGGAGGAGGACTTCCTAGCAGCATGGTCACTACTGGATGTACAAAAGGATCAATGAAGTCTGTGTATGGATAAGAGGAATCATACTTATGTGTCAAAGGAGTCCAGAAAATGACTAACCTAGGATGACCTTTAGTGGCAAGCTTTTGGAGAGTGAAGGGGAACTTGTCAGCTTGGTAATACAAGAAAAGGTGGTACAAAACTAAAGAATACTTAAACACTTTTTCATTACTCATTCTCAAAAATTGTTCATGCATCCTATCAGTTATGTACTTGGCACAATCATACATGACAGTAGGGGGCTGTCTAGGAGAGAAAATTGACATGAAGGCTAAAATGATTTCATCTATGTACTCACTGGTGGTATAGCCTAAAACACAAGAGATCATTGCTACTATATCCTGACCAAATTGGAAAAATATGGTAGCCACATATGGGGGAGGGTCTTTTGGGATGTGCTTTTTGTTAGAAAATTATATATTACAGAGAAATGGAACACATAAAATATTGCAGAAATATAAACACAAAAAACACATAAAACAAGAGAGACGCAGATATACGTGGTTCACCCAATTTAGCCTACGTCCACGGAGAAACAGCCAATCCTTCCTTTTATATTATCCAACAAACTGAAGAGATACAACCTACAGCAGATCCGATGTAATTCCCTTTCACTCTCAATCTCCTCTCTCTTCCTCACTTAGAATACAGATATACATAGATGCAATACAATTCCCTCATATATAACGAGGGGTTGCCTTGTAGGGAAAAAACCCTAAATTAAACATAACTTCTACCGTCAGATCTCTGCCTAATGAATGACCCAAATTGACTACGAAATTACAACATTTTACAAGGAAATTTTACATCTATTCTTATCTTTAGGGGTGTTGCCCCCGATCCCCCCCCTCCCAAGGGGGCGGCTCCCAAAGGTCACAGCCCACCCCCCTTGCAACGAATATTTTACGGGCAGCAACATACGAACTGGGGTCCAATGTAGTGATACCTTTGAATACAGAAGATAATCACGCTCCACACCCAACACTTTTCCTCCTTGATGAAGATTTGGAGCATTTCAGCAAGTTTGGCAGTGGTAAGCGTGGGAAAATTGTCTAGTAGGTCTCCAATTGATAGGGGTTAAGTTCTTCCTTGGTTGTAGTTGTAGCATTTCATTGATTGACTCGACAGTGATGGTGAAAAGTATGGTGTGGTTAGGGGACATCACTGCTCTTTGACTGGGAATATAGTTTGCATGGCAATAATGGACAATCTCTGGAAAGATGTGCACCTCAGGGAATTGGTATTTGGGCAAATTAGACTCCCAAAGACCTATTTTATCGGCATGGTTGAGGTATTGGTCTCTGTATCGGCAATACAGTTTGATAGGGGACTCAATGATAGAGATGTCCTTGATTTGGAAATCTTTATCAGCAAGAGAAAGGTGGTCCAGGTCCAGGTAGGAGTAGTAATTGGCCCGACATCCATGGTAATTGGGGCAACCATTCTTAGTTCTTGTGGATTTAAGAATGGGGGAAAGTAAATTTTCAGTCTTTGAGGTAATGGGGGTTCAATTCCAGGTGGGTTTTATGTTACTAAAGTTCCCTTTAATTTCAATTAAGAAATCTTTAGAGACTAGATCGGAAATTTAAGAGGGCTTTCAATGGATTCTGTCTTAAATACTTCGAATTGAAGAAAACAGGGTGTGAACCAAGTAACTAGCAATTCTGAATGGCTGAAAAGGCTTCGATCTGGCTAGAAGGAAATCTGGGAGCTTTTGGGCGTCTTCAGAGTGCAAGTGTAAGTGGGTTGACAGCTTTCAACGTTCATAGGCATGTGCATGGAAAATTACAGTTAAAAACGATAAAAACAATGATTTAGGGCTTTTTTGGAGTTATGCGCAAAAGGTAAATTTGGTGGGTACAGGTGAACAGTGACCGTTTGTCGTGTAGCGGGATGAATAGTGACAGTTTTTGCAGGTATCGTGCTAGCAGTAAGTGGTTTACTTCACACAGCCTTTGGGTGCTTGGCAGTATTGGGGGGAGGCCGCCCAATTCCACGCATCGACCCCCACGTCGCTCTGGGGGCCCGGCGGAAAACAACCCATTTTGGACGGGTATAGTTCGGATTTCGGGCCTTTCCAAAATCAACATGGGCCGTCGAATGGGGAAGGGGGAGATCATGTGGTAGTTGGGCACGGGAGTTGCACAAAAGGTAATGGAGGGGCCCAACAGGCAATTAACATGTTGGTTTTAGCTTAGTGAAGGACAACAACAGGGATTAAGGTATCGGGTGGGATATGATTGGTGAATGGTTTGACTTTAATTAATCGCAGATCGATTGATTATGTCTTTTGTTTGGGTTTGGATATTATAAAGTTTATATTTCAAACTTCGAGGGATATTAATATTAAAGGGGTTTAATATAATATACGAGAAAAAGGGTTTTTTCGGCAATTAATATATAAATAATGTTAAAAGTTAATATGAAAATTGTGGGAGATAAATGAAGTGCACTAAGCATAATGTGTTTTTGTAATTCATTTGCTTTTTGCATAGAAACATTACAACTTAGGCTAAGTGCATGTTTGTGGGTTTATCATAAAAAGGGGTATCCATGGGGGTGATTGCTTTTCCTTAGGAAAACGGTGTTTTAACCTTTAGGAAAAGGGATTTATTAGGGAAAAATGAATGAATTGAAGGAGGTGAATGTTTATGAGGGGATTTTAGTACTTAAGATCTACAAGTCATTGGGCCGAGGGTCCGGTCCCTCCTGAAGTCAGAGAAATGCTATGAATCCCTTTGACATAAGATTTTGGGTACTTCAAACTTATTGTGGAAAATTAGTTAAGTAGAGGGTGAAATGAGTGAGGGGAAATTAATTAATTTGACTTTGTGAACGTTGTGCTAGTTCAATTTCTCATTCATACTTAGAAATTTCATGATGAGGGTGATAAATGTGCTTTTGTCTAACAATCATCACAATTATGCAATCTTTCTTCTACTTACCCATCTACTCATCCTACCATTTTTACTTCTCTTTATTAGGGTGCATTTAAGCTAGCAAACCCTTATCAAATATTTTTCTTTTCTTTACAATGGTAATCTGACTAAATCTAACCTTATTACATCCAAGGGCTCAGATTGAACAATTGAGCTCATTTTTATTTACTCTCCCTAATCTACTTATCTGCCAAGATTACACTATTCGATCAGCTTTTATTCTCTATCTATAAACATGAAATAGCCAAGTTTAAACATTTTGACTATCATGGATAGTGGCATAGGTTACAAACTGCACACAATCATTTATTCTTCATAAAAAGTAAATAGTAGTGGCATTTTGACTAGCACACTTTCTTGGTCTTTCTTTTCTTCGGGTTCATACTTTTCATCTTTTATGACTTTTTTATTCTTTTTGTCCTTTGATTTTTCTTTTAGGACATACCCTCTTTACATTTTTTAATTTTTTGAATATGGAAAACATTTGGAGAAAGCAAAGGTATGTACATATTACAGGTTTAATCTCATCCATTCAAAAATTATGACTCCTATTGGTATAGGAACCTAACAACAGGGAGGCTCGATATCCATCCACTCAAATTATCATGCAAGTATGTCCACCCACTCTGACCTTTGTTTATTCTATAAGTCACTCCTTAGTCTTGACCAGGAGCAAGGAATTTCCATAAACTGTAAGAAGAGCCCCCTATTTCAGACAAACCCCAAATAGGAATATACAATCTTTGAACTGAGAGCTTGATGTTCTTCACTGTTAGCATGTTCTTGATGTAAACTTCCCTGACTTAGATTTTGTAAATCTGCAGGTTGGAAACATAAATGTCTCAATTCCTTGAAACCCTTTAATGTTGACACATCAAAAGGAAGATGGGAAATTTGCACATTGAAAATAACCAGCTTTTCAAATATTCTTTTACATTTTCCCTCTACATTTGTCAAGGTTCCAAGTGTAATAACTCTTAAAGATTTACACATCAAATCGAGTTTTGATGCAGGTATATAGAATGGATCATTGTTTTCACTCGACCATAAGCCTCTGATCACATGCAGTGATAAGCAACCTCACCTTTTTTGACCAACCTACATGCCGCAAATGGTTTGGGAAAAAATATGGATCTGAGGCACCGCCTGGTCTTGTCATTGTCAACTTCCCACGGGGCGTGGTTTCCACAATGTTAATCTTGTGCTTCACATCCAACGTTGGCTACATAAACACCCACTATTTTTCACATTTCTCACATCTCATCTGGTTTTTGTTTTATAAGGCCATTTCTATTTTTTCTTTCAAGAATTATGAGGGTCACTATAGTTTGTGGTTTAAAGAAGATGTCTCAGGAAAAGCACTACACAATCTCTTCCACCACAACCACAAGAAAGAAGGGGCTGAACAGGTGATTGAGAGCACCTATGTCTATGCTACTGGCAATGTTGATGAGCATGAGAAGGAAAAAAAGAGGAGAAGCATCTTAAACATATGGAGGAATCGAGTGGACTAGCAACAATTGCCATGAGATCCTTTGCATTGGTACTATCTTTACAACATATCTCTTCTTATTTTCAATAGTATGTTATGTTCTGATGGTGTTAATAAAGTAATGAAATCTGATAAATTGTTGTGGTTTGTCATGTGCAGCGTAAGAAGCATGCAACACAGAAAGATCCTGGTTAAGAAATCGTCGTTTTTGCCGCATGTAAACAGGTCAATAAAGTGGCCCCATAATTATTTTGTTACTATGTAATATTTGCATTCTATGTCAAAAGTTATTTCCTTTGAGGAGCTAGAGCTATATGTGAATGCTTCTTATAATATAATTCACTGTTGAGTTAGACAAAATTGTCAACTATGAAAGTTATCAATACTGGCTTCCCTTCGGCGATTCATATAGAATTATTGGTTTTAGAAATTAAAGATCAATTTCCATTAAGGGATTTAAATTTTAAATGCTGAACAAAATATATGTGGAAAAGAATAAGACAAAAGTAACGAATTTTCAAATTTTTTTATTAATAATTAATAATTATGTAATTATACTGATTATTTTCTATTAAAGTATTTAAATTTTCAAGGCTGAACTGCAAGTAAGTGTGGAAAAGAGAGGCAAAAATAAGAAATAACTGATTTTCAAATAATTTTTTATTAGTAACTTATAATTATATAATCATATTGATTATTAATATCCAAAGGATTTAAATTTTTAAACAAAATTTAAGAGCAAATATTGTTAATAAAATAATCAACTCAAAAGTAGGAAAGTAACAAACAGATTTTCAAATAAAATTGTATTAATTATTAAATTAAATTAATATTAATTATTTTTTAATTATTAATAATATATTGATTTATTAATAAAATATTAGTTTTTATGAAGTTTAGTTGCAAGCTCATGAAAATGTGAAGCTTTAATGATCAAATTCAGGTTGTTTACTTGTAACTACTTGTTATAGGTGTTATGGTGGGGGTGTGGCCTTAGAGTTTGAAACCTATTTAATAAGGCACAATCTAATTATTAGACATGTCAATTTTTTTAAAGAATTATTCTAGCTTAAAGAAATTTTGTGTTTCCTAATATACTTGATGCTGGAAATTTTTTTGACATGATGAATATATTGGACTTTGCTAATAGAGCATCTGAACTATTTAAGTTGTCAAATGATCGTGATGTTGATATTAATATATTTACATGTTTCTAGATGATATAAGATATAATAATAAAATACAGATTTGTGTGGTTATCTTTATTACATTATGATCTGAATTATATTAGTGGTATATTATTTGATTGTAGATTATGATCTGAATTGTATTAGCTATATTATTTGATTTCAATGCCCAATATTTTATGGGCTCATGTTTAAAAATATCATAATTTAAAAAAGATTGCCCAAACAAACTTTTGACACCTTAAATTTCACCCATTCGTGTAAAATATGTAGGCTGATAACACAGAAATAAAAATGAATGTTGCGTTTGTCATTTAGAGCGTACTCCCAAATTTACAATGGCCAGGATGACGGAAAGACACGAATGAATAGAAAGGTAAATTGCACTTAATACATAATACAACAATAAGATAGTATTGTCTATTACATTCAATCCCTCAAGAGATTTTGTGCCGTACAAATAGCTTATATCCCTAATTTAAACGTGTGTCCGTTAATAATCTTCAAGTGTGGATGAAATATTGACAAGCTAAGAATCTCAACGCTGGGTGCCACATTTGTGATATTTGTCTCACATGGAAGCCAAGCATATGAAATATGTATAACTGTGCACAAAGTTATTACAGACAAGAGAAGCGAACATTAAGAAGTCAGGGACAAGATAATGGAAAAGTGTCAACAAGAACACAAAGGAAAAATGCGACAAAACTGCCATTTATGTTTGTTTAGTTATAAACCTATGCTACAAAAGTTTCCAGGACGGGAGAGCAGGAACACTAGTTCCGGAGAACCCTAAGTAAAAATTGCCCTAGATCAATACACCGCTTATTTTTCCAATAGTGCTTTCAAAAGACTATTGCAGGGCCTTATACTCACCTTGAATTTTTCTCAAGTATCTTATCAAATATATCAACAGCCTCTAAAACCATTATAGACTCCACAGAGACTTGAGTGAAAGCTTTTGATACTACAACAAAGGACATGAAGTCTTTTCTGAATTCTTGACTCAGAGCATCCACTGCTTTATTAACATGATAATGCGAGCTATTTTTGTTTTTGGGTGTGGTTAAGCTATGCATACTATTGAGAGCTCTAACGTGTTTGTATTTTCTAACATGGGAAGGAGAATGCAGAAAGAATTGAGGTAATGAGCACAACCCTGGTGGTTTTTTTGTCCATAAAGAATCCAACAGATACATTGAGTTTACCGAGGACATTAACCTTCAGGATCTATAATCTAGGTTCTGGTGATAATAAGTTACTTTTAATTGTTGGTGTACATGCACTTAGACTAGCTGTGTTGGTGTACATGCACCTAGATTAGCTCCAGTTAACTTATTGCTTGCATGTGGCACATGTACACATTAACATAAGATAAAGCACACTTAGCTTTAGTTATTGCATGTACAACTAAGCTTAACTTAGTTGCTTTTATGTATTTATTCTAAAACTAATATTGTAGAGTCAATTTTCATTCTTTTCTCAATTCTTGCTCGCTTCCTTCCTTCTCTTGCAAGCTTGTTTATTGTTTTGCAGATCTAGATCAGTGTATCTCAAAAATCTTACATGGTATTAGAGCTTAGGGATTTGTAATCAGTGCACAAGCAATTTTATTTGCAGGTTCAGAAGATTGAAGCAACAACAAAGAATGGAGTCTAAATTGGAGTTTCCACAATCGGCAATTCTCACTCCATATAATTATTTCGAATGGAAGCCAAAGATTCAACTTCATCTCAGAAGTAGAGGCTTATTTCGAATAACCATGGAAACGAAAGTTGAACCAACGTCGGCAATGGAGAAATCAAGATATTTCAATCGCATGGACGAGGCCTTCGGCATCCTATGTTTATCTATTTTTCTGGAACTACTATTTCATGTTGAATCATGTTCAACTCCAAATGAAGTATGGAAAATTTTGGAAGGATTGTTTGGAAAACATGATGAAATTCAAGGTCACATTCTCGAAAATGAGTTAAACTCATTAGATTCGAGAAACTTTGAGAACATTCAAGATTTTTTCACAAGGTATAAAGCCTTGTTGGTTCAGGTGAAAGGATGTGGGATCGACAAATCCAAGCAAGAAAATCAGTTGATTCTTTCCATTTTATCAAAACTTGGTCCAGAGTATGTAGTATTCGTCTCTACATTCCACACAGTCAGTTTTGCAATTGGTGCAGCTTGGAAGATGCCCTCACTGGATTCTTTTATTTAGTCTTTGATGCATGAGCAAGATAAGCTCATCAAAATGGGCACACTTAAAAATTCCAAAGCGCATGCACTTACTGTGCATGCAAAAGGAAAGGCAAATTCCAAAGACCATCAGAAAGGAAAAGGGAAGAAGGATCCTGATCCAAGAAAGGGAGGACATCCGAAACCCCCTGATGGATCATCTGGCTCAAAGGAAAGGAAAGGAACGAAAGGGAAATCAATGTGCAATTATTGCCACCGTGGTTTTCATCCTAAATCTGCATGCATGAAGAAGACTATAGATCTTATGGTGCAGACACTCCAACAACACAATCTTGGAGACCACATTCCTGAGAATGCTAAGAAGAAGTCTGGAGAAAAAGCACCAGATCCAAGAGGTAACGGGCATGCTTTGATTGTTCTTCATTCTGCACCACAAGAATGGATCATCGATTCAGGAGCTTCACATCATATGGCTTCTTCAAAGGAATCCTTTTCTTCTCTACATGCATACTCAGGTCCTCCCATTCTCATGGGGGATAATTCTGCAGTTGCAGCAACTGGACAAGGAAGAGTGCAATTCGAAGAGGGAAGTTTTGAAAATGTCTTGCATATTCCAAGGCTTTATGTGAATCTTCTCTCAGTGTATTAGATGATACACACAGGGAGCGGAAGGAAAGTGGAATTTACCCCAGATTCCGTGAGCATTTATGACATGCAAACCAATTTGAAGATTGCATCTGGCAAGGTAAATGATCAATCTCGTCTGTATACATTTTCTGATTTTGTTCCTCAATCAAATTTTATTTTGCTACTTACACATGCAAATGAAGAAAGTAGGATTTGGCACGAGAGATTTGGGCACTTGAATTTCAGATATATGCAACAACTTAGTAAGCAAGGGATGGTCAAAGGATTGCCAACCATTGAATTTTCAGATGGTGTTTGTAATGGATGTGCTCTTGGAAAGCATCCACAAGAAAAATTTGAGAAGGGGCATGCATGGAGAGCCTCTTCACCTTTGGCACCACCAAGCGCATTTCGTCCCAATCTTTTGTTTACAGGAAAGAAGTTGAGGTGCACCTTCTCACGCTTTAAGATCTCCATTCCATCTATTTATACGCACAGGGCCAGGAAGACAATATTTATTCTTGGGTACCAAGAAGTTTGCAGAGAAAGAAGAAAGTTTTGCTGGTGTCGGCGTCCGGAGAAGAGAAAAGCAATGGATCGAGAAGCAGAGGATCTCCAATCCCTTAGCTTCACGGGAGTCGTTAAAGAGGCCTTCAAGATATTTCGCTCCCGTGCTAAATTGCTCGAGTGGTTCGCCCTGAGTCTTGTTCTCCCCCTCAGTTTTGCAATTCTGTGGGGCCGTTTGGCCATCCGATATGTGCTCTCTCATTGGAATGCGATGCCTAATCTGATGGAGACCACGAGCCCGGCCGGCCAGGGGATCACTAAGGAATGGGCGGAGCTACTCATTCTTATAGCGGTCTATGCCATATTCGTGTTGGGCTTTTCGTTGACGTCTGCAGCATCTGCGGTGTATAGCATGGCCTCTATATATGCGTCAAAGGAAATTTCCTACGCTAGTGTTATGAGCATCGTTCTGAGGGCTTGGAAACGTCTCGTGCTAACTTTCCTCGCGTTTTTCGTACTTGTATTCTTCCAGTTCGCATGCACCGTTGTATTTTTCAATATGGATTTGGCGATCTATGAATTTGGCAAATATATTATAACCGCCTTCGTCATCTGTGGGTATTTATCTCTAGGCATGGTGAGGTACCTCGCCTGCGTTACAACCATGCCGGAGGACAAATCCGTCGTACGGGCCATAAGGAAGAGCACGGATCTCACCAAGGGAAAGCGGATCATGGCCTTCTCGCTCGAGATTCTTTACCTCTTATCCGTCGGAATTATTGGATGGTTTTTCTTCCCATTGGGTTTTCCCTCTTTCCTACTTTTTTATGCATTGTATATGGGTACCCAAAATGGCCGTGTTGTCGGGACTCATTCATTTTGCATCACACTCACCTAAGTTATGCTTAAGGGGGGGTGTTGGTGTACATACACTTAGACTAGCTGTGTTGGTGTACATGCACCTAGATTAGCTCCAGTTAACTTATTGCTTGCATGTGGCACATGTACACATTAACATAAGATAAAACACACTTAGCTTTAGTTATTGCATGTACAACTAAGCTTAACTTAATTGCTTTTATGTATTTATTCTAAAACTAATATTGGTGAATTGAATTTTTCATTCTTTTCTCAATTCTTGCTCGCTTTCTTCCTTCTCTTGCAAGCTTGTTTATTGTTTTGCAGATCTAGATCTGTGTATCTCAAAAATCTTACAGAAGATATACCTCTTGCCGACTGTAAGACATGTCTGTCAACAAGAATTGATAAATTGTTCAGAAACAATAATGGAAGAATCGGAGCTCGGGGTATGGCTAGAAGCTGCATTAATCGATATGAAGGATATATTTTCTTTAATCCTTCGCCTTCACCCGCACCACAAATCTATGTTGCGTCAGCATCACCTCCAGAAAAGTCTTCAAGCAAACTACCCATAATTTTTTATGTTACCGGCGGCTTTCTTCTGCATATCCTATTCCCGTTTGGAATTCAAAAAAAATTGAAATCTGCCTTATATGGAAGCCGTCAGCTAGGTATTGCAGAGGCATTCGTTTTGTTATTATTGTCTGTTTTCTGTAGCATACTATGTAGAGTCCATTGAATTAAATCTTTCTTTTCTTGGCCGAACTTTCATTTTTGTAGGATACTATGAGGGGGAAGACTCACGAATCTGAAAAAATAAGCAACAGACCAACCAGAGGCATGTCTTAGCAAGGATTCCCAGCGTGTCCAGAGCTTTCGCAGTGTTTGAAATGGAAACATTGATAGCTGCAAGTTTTCATGATAATAACAGGCTTGGGCAGGGAGGATTTGGTGTTGTATACAAGATAATATATTTTACGAAAACGCCATTCTGTTTTGGAAGGTTTTAAAAGATCTTACTATATGGTCGCCAGCACCAGGGTAAGTATAGATGGATAATCTGTAATACTTTTTCACAAAATCTCAATAACCATATTCTCTCAATCTCTCAGAGAACTTCTCCAGAGGGTAAAGAGATAGCATTGAAAAAGTTGTCCTTAGAATCCAAGCAAGGCAAGAAAGAATTTTTGGATGAAGTTAAGTTGGTGGCAAAAGTTCAACATCGAAATCTAGTGAAATTTGATGGGATGCTGTCTGGTTCCAAAGACAAGCTTCCCAATCTGATAGTTATACCTTCGATGTCTTCAATCTGTTCTTCATGCAATTTGTGGAGGTCCTCGGTCATGAAATCTCTGCCTTTCAATGCATATAACACTTAATAGATCTTGAATGCAACGCAGCTCTATACAATTATAAAGTCAATCACCAGCATTATATAAAATCAATCACCAGCATTATTATAATTGTAATTAAATCTACCAGCACTGGAATAAGGATGGTGCGCACGCCTTTCAAACACCTTCTTGTAACTTACACAGCAATTGTGAATTGGGTTAACACACACCGAATTTAATTGACTGCGTCCAATGGGCGTTGTATTAACTTGGTGGACAGGGTATGGAACTATGGAGCAGCGCGCGGCAATATCAACACACCATATCATAATACAAAACTACTGTTTGGATAAATCGATGGCGGTCAGTACACAGATTTTAACATTCTTCACTCACCCTTATACACCCACTGTTTGCCACGCATTTGGTTATGTGGACAGCGCGCAGACGGACAAGCCACAGTCCGATGCATACAGTGTCGGCAACAATACGGTTTTCAAACTAAATGACAGCGTTTGCATTCACATAAATATACAGAGCATTGTCACGCGATATTGCGGTTTTCACAGCTTTTAAATGGAAATCCACAGTCATATATATAAATATACCACTACAGTATTCGCACCACTAATACAAATTACAGCATTCACATCAAATCGACACCGCCAGTTTGGAACCAAGTTCTATCTGTTCTATTCAATCAAAAAAACCCATTTCTGAACAGCGCCTCTGTTTTTCCTTACATAGTTAATTCCTTTCCCCTCATACACAGGTCCGCACCCTTTTTCCAGGACCCTTGACACTGTTTTTTCCATGCATAAATAAAATTCTAATTCTAAAGCTTTACTGGAAAGAAAAACTTCCTACTTAGCAGCTGATTTTTCCATTTTTGTTTCTTCCTATCTCAAGCTGCTTTATTACAAAAGCAATTATCCAAACAAAGCAACAGTACCTAAAGAATCTTAGCTTTTCTTTGTCATGCCTTATTCTATCTAAATAGATGGCATTTTCCTACTTCTAACTGAGGAAAAACATAGGAACAACAAGCTTTTCCCGTCTGATTGCATGCTCCTGCATCAGACTCCCAAGGTTGAAAATGATCATGATATCCTGATCATGCTTTTTTTTTTTCTTGTCCGCCTGGATCCCATACTTTGTTCTGCAAGTCCCCATCTGTTGTTACTTGATGCCTTTCTCTTATTCTTGTTTCTGTTCTGACTACCACCCGATCATCCATGCCCTCTTGTCTTCTGGAACAGAAAACTCCTTCTCTTTTCATTTGACTGCTTGACTGAGTCAAATATTCACCAGTACCTGCAACAATACATTCATTCACAAAACACTTATCAGAATAAAAATCATAAGGCCTTAGTGCCTTATTTCCCACTGCCAGCACTTCAGTATGCTGATCCCAATCATTCTTGAGACTATCAGTTAGTCTCTCCTCAACATCATCTGCTTCAAGAATACCTCTGTGTTCTGGAACCTCTTTATTTCCATTCATCTCTGTTTTTATATTCTGAATACTTACCCTTTGTGTCTCTATTCTCTGCTCCAGAACACTTAACTCATGCCATAAACATGTAAACTCCTTTGAAAACCTTTCTGTACAATCGTCAATACTTCCACAGGCCAAGCTTTCTGTTGTTAATATCTCATCACCTGCATTCATGCACAACTTGTCAGTTGGAAAACTACAAGTTTTAACAGTCTCACTTGTCAGTTCAGATACCAGATCTTCCAGCTGATCTTCTTCTTCATTCGCATGAACTTCCTCTTCCAACTCAGCTGCTGTGAGTTCTTCTTGTTTCAACTGTACATCCACTGTCTGCTCCAAGTATTCCTTTCCTCCAAATAACAGAGTTTTTGAGTCAGTCTTCTGTCCTGGTACATCCTCCTGCAAAGGCAACAATGTATGATTGACACCATCCTTTCCAAATTTGTAGGTGTTCCTCTTCCCATCATGCATGGCTGCTCTGTCATATTGCCAAGGCCTCCCCATATGTGACACACATCCATAGGCATCACATCACAAACAACTTTATCCTTGTACTTGCCCACTTGGAATTCTATTTCACACTGTTCACTTACTAGCAGTTGATGTCCCTTTTGCAACCATGACACTTTATACGGTGTTGGGTGCCTCCTTGTTTTCAGCTTCAATTTCTCTACTACCTCTGTAGAAACCAAGTTGTCAGTGCTGCCGCTATCAATGATCATCTGGCAACATTTCCCTTGAACTTTGCATACTGTCCTGAACAAAGTTTTTCTTTGTGGCGGTTCAGTGACCTCCTTTGCTGGCTTGATCAAAACTTTGTTAAGTACCAAAGACTCTCCGCTTTCTGGTGTATCCACCTCTTCTGTCACTGCTGCCACTGGTGCCTCTTCCTCAACTGGGGCAACAATTGCATTCCTCTGCTTTATGTCTGCACTCTCTGGGCACTCAAAAGCTCTATGTCCCAGCTTATTGCATCTATAGCATCTTACTTCTCTGCCTCCTCCTCTGCCTCCTCTACCTCTGGAAAAACTCCCTCTGCCTCTTGCATCACCTCCTATGGATGCATGCTGGGTTGAGCTACTGCTAGCTCCTTCTGCAGGTGCTGTAGATCTTCCACTACCACCTTGACTTTCCTTTCCTCTGAAAGTCCCTCTCCCTCGGGCAGACTGCTTCCTCATGAGTTTTTCTTCAGCCTTCAGTGCTATCTGATAGGCTTCCTCTACTGTTTTTGGAGACAGTAAACTTATCTCATCCTAAATGTCCATTCTGAGGCCATTCATATATCTTGCCACCCTCTCATCTGTATTCTGGGCTTCTCCAACTCTTATGCTCACCTTATAGAATTCTTCTGTATATTCCTTCACTGTTAAGGCTCTCTGCCTAAGATTTTGCATTTGTCTAAATAACATTTGCTGATAATTAATGGGTAGAAATTTACCTTTAAGCTTTGCTGCCATCCTGCTCCAATTCTTGATTCGCTGCTTGCCCAGTCTTCTCCTTTCCGCCTGCACACCATCCCACCAGAGCGCTGCATGGCCTACTAACTTGGTGACAGCAAACTTTACTTTCTTCTCCTCTTCCATTTCTTCATAATCGAAGAATTTCTCCATGCTGTTAATCCAGTCAATCAGCTCCTCTGGATTTAGTCCTCCTTGATATACTGGTACTAACTGGTTCCATGGCCTGGCTGTGGCTTTCATCACTGACTGAAAGAGCTTCATCTCAGGAGTAATCTCTACCGCTTCCTCTTCAATAGCTTCAGCTTCGGGTTCACTCACGTCTCCATCATCTATATTCCTGCCGGAGGTTAGTGCATCCAACCTAGCTCGCAGCTCCTCTATTTCTTCCCTCAATTCGACATCTCCAGCATGCCGTCCTCTTCCACCACGTCCACGTCCTCGTCCTCTTCCAACCCTGAAAGCCATCCTTCTCCTGAGATTCAACTCTATGTCAGTGGCTGGCTCTGATACCACAAATGATGGTCTGTTGTCCGGTTGCAATGACAACCTTCCAAATCTGATGGCGATATCTTCTATCTCTTCTATTTGTTCCTTTGCTAATTCCTGAAGACCGTCAGTCATGAACACTTCTGCCTGCAATATATATAATGCCTTGGAAGCCTGTCACAATGTTAAAGGTAATGGTATATAAATATATAAAGTCCTTCTTCCCACAATCTATGAATGTGGAAATATTACTCCACAGCTTCCCACGGTCATTCAATCCCCCACTTCCGCCTTTAACACAACAACTTTTATGAATTAAAACCAATTCAAAACCATTAAAATAAATCCGAGTGTAATACGCTATGACCGGCTTCACGCAGTGTTAATCAACAATAATCAACACGGTTCGGCCTTCACCACCATCGATGGTCTGGGCATTTCTTATGGAGACAGCAAACCTTCCAATTCAAACCAGTGCGTATTAACACTATGACACCGCGCGCGCAGGGGTTAACACCTCATACCAATCAACAACAATACGGTTCAGTTAAAAAGGATGGCGCAGATTTGATTATGGAGACAGCGGTTGGTGGGGATAACCACAATTTGGTGCATATATCTATTAGCCACACAAATCAATACAAAGGAGGACAGCGCTCAACATTAAATGAGGCACAGATTTTGGTTCTGGAGGCACAACGCACCCACAAAATAATACAAACATCTGTCACGCGATATGGAAATTACACACAGCTTTTAAATGGAAATCCACAGTCATATATATAAATATACCACTACAGTATTCGCACCACTAATACAAATTACAGCATTCACATCAAATCGACACCGCCAGTTTGGAACCAAGTTCTATCTGTTCTATTCAATCAAAAAAACCCATTTCTGAACAGCGCCTCTGTTTTTCCTTACATAGTTAATTCCTTTCCCCTCATACACAGGTCCGCACCCTTTTTCCAGGACCCTTGACACTGTTTTTTCCATGCATAAATAAAATTCTAATTCTAAAGCTTTACTGGAAAGAAAAACTTCCTACTTAGCAGCTGATTTTTCCATTTTTGTTTCTTCCTATCTCAAGCTGCTTTATTACAAAAGCAATTATCCAAACAAAGCAACAGTACCTAAAGAATCTTAGCTTTTCTTTGTCATGCCTTATTCTATCTAAATAGATGGCATTTTCCTACTTCTAACTGAGGAAAAACATAGGAACAACAAGCTTTTCCCGTCTGATTGCATGCTCCTGCATCAAAATTACTTGGCTGTTGCGAAGCGGGATCAGAAAGGTTGCTGGTTTATGAGTACTAACCCAATAACATGTTTATTTTTCTTGATGGTCGATACAGTTCCAGATAGACGCAGGCAACTTGATTGGCACAAGCGTTACAGCATCAGACTTGGCATAACTCGAGGGCTTCTTTACTTGCACGAGGATTCTCATGTCCGGATTATCCATCGGGGTATTAAAGCAAGCAACATTTTGTTGGACAAACTTCGAACTATGTATCATCCGTTACGTTAATTACTTTTTACGATGATAATTTTGGTTTAAGAAAGGCCTTTTAACTATTTTCGGTTTCTTAAGATTGTGAAACTTAGAACCATGCATCACTCGGTTACATTAATTACTTTTTAGGATGATAATTTTGGTGAAGAAAGGCTTTCTAACTATTTTCGGTATTTTAGGATTCTTTTAAATTTTAGTTGGAGTTTGGTGATCTAATTTTTCCTAAAGTTCCATGTAGTTGTTATTTTTATAAAACAAAAAATTGTTAGAAAAATATATCCAAAATTTTTTTTGGGTAAAAGAATTAGATTCAACACCTTAATTGTTGGAAAGCAGAGGAGACAAAACACAAATTTCATACACAAAAAATACAACTGCAGCTCTTTTATTGATCACACAAAACATGATTCTTACCTAACTAGCTACTTGTCTTGACATGCAAGCACACACTAAAAGTTATCTATCACTTAACTTGACTCGACTCAACACTCAAATATTGAGTGCACTCATCCATTA
The DNA here is from genome assembly GCA_000404065.3 of Pinus taeda. NCBI lineage: Eukaryota > Viridiplantae > Streptophyta > Pinopsida > Pinales > Pinaceae > Pinus > Pinus taeda. Next base: position 1,021 of record APFE030049672.1, on the reverse strand, counting down.
CTTGACTTGAATCAACGCTCAGTTAACTGACTCTCTAATTTTAGCTAACTCCACATGTGGAAGTAATTACAATTTCTAACACTTCCCCTTAACTATGACTATTTGACTCAACATGACTTAACTATCACATAAACATGCATGTTGGTCTATGTCTCAACTAGGCTTACAATGACTTAAGAATTTTACAATTTTGCATTTTCTTTTTCTCTGCTTCGAGGTTCTATATCCTCGAAATTGCTTCATTCTCTGTTGAACTTTCTTGCTGTAGGCTTTATTCATTTGCTGCTGTTGCAATCTTTCTTTGACTTGTTCTAAAAAACAATTGGATCATGTCTTCTACACCTTCCTGTTCAAATATTCGTTCAACTATGCACTGTTGCCATAACATTGCATCTTCAAAAATGGTTTCAATGCATTCATCTTTGTCTTTCATATCATTCTTTTCACTTTCATCATCAAGTACTGTTGTTTCTTTTCTCCAATCTACACACTCAAGATCAATATTCACCATTTCATTCAATTCTTTTATTCCAGCTGCTTCTTTAAAACTTGCATCAATTTGTTCTATTGGTTTTTGAATATATTATTCAATGAGGTTCAAATCTGCATCAAATTTATTAACAACTTTGCTTTCAACTTGTGCTCCCATGTTATTTTGAACACTTGCATATTCAAAAACAATGTTAAAAGCATCTTTAATATGATTCTCTTCAGTGAGAGCTTCCTTCTCTACATCTACCTTCTTTTCAACTGCATGGAGGTTGTCTTCCACTATTACGATGTCAGTGGATATTCTCATAAAAAAAATCTTCAATCACTTTATCCTGTTCTTGATCATCAACAATTGTTAGATGACATATTACTTCATGAAAAGTTCCAACTACTTCATACCTTGCTGCTACAATGGTAGCTTCAACCTTCAATGTTTCATCAAACATTGTGTTAGCCTCCTGCTCATAGCAGGTATTCACCTTTCGTGATCGACATATGTACAGGCCAAATATGTCATGCTTTGCTTACA
>APFE030049667.1:0-12920 GCA_000404065.3 Pinus taeda | reverse complement strand
GAACCTTTACAGGAGATTCAACCTGATAATGCACCCCCACAGTTGGTTTGCAGATCTTCTAGGCCTCATAAGCCTTCACAAAGGTATCCTCCTTCAAAATATATTTTGTTAACTGATGAAGGTCAATCTGATTGTTTCCAAGAAGCTTGTAAAGTCGAGCACAGTAAAGAATGGAAGAAAGAAATGGAAGAAGAAATGAACTCTTTGCAGGAAAATAAAACTTGGGAGTTGGTAAACATCCCAAAAGGTAGAAATTCTCTACAAAACAAATGGGTTTACAAGATTAAGCATGAAGGTGATGAAAAGAAGGAGAGGTATAAAGCAAGACTGGTGGTGAAAGGTTTTGCCCAAAAAAGAAGGAATTGACTTCACTGAAATTTTCTCACCTGTTGTTAAAAATGTCATCCATTAGAGTCATTCTTGGTCTAGTTGCTGCTTTAGACCTAGAATGTGAACAGTTAGATGTAAAAATTGATTTCCTTCATGGTGAATTGGAGGAAGAAATTTATATGGAGCAGCCAGAAGGCTTCGTAGAAAAAGGCAAAGAAGGCCTTGTTTGTAGGTTGAAGAAGAGTCTCTATGGGTTGAAACATGCACCTTGACAATGGTACAAGAAATTTGATTCATTCACGTTGGAACATGTTTTTCAGAGGTTAGAAGTTGACTATTGTGTCTATATCAAGAGGTATGACCAAGGAAAGTATATCATATTATTGTTATATGTGGATGACATGTTGATTTTTGGACATGATAAGAATAAGATCAATAGGTTGAAGAAATATTTGGGTAGAAAATTTGCAATGAAGGATTTGGGACCAGCAAAACAGATATTGGCCATGCAGATTATGCATGGCAGGAAAAACAAAAGGTTGTGGCTGTCACAAGAAAAATATATCAAGAAGGTGCTAGGCAGGTTTAATATAAAGGATGCCAAGCTAGTTGGTACACCACTTGTAGCCCACTTCAAGTTGAGTACTGAATTATGTCCTAGTGATGACAAGGAGAAAGAAGTGATGAGAAAGATTCCTTATGCTTCAGCAGTTGGCAACTTAATGTATGCCATGGTATGCACACGACCAAACATTGCATATTCAGTGGGAGTAGTGAGCAGGTTCCTTACCAATCTAGGCAAACAACATTGGCAAGCAGTAAAATGGATTTTAAGGTATCTCAAGGGTACTAGTCATTATTGTTTATGCTTTGGTCATGATGAAACTGTGCTTGAAGGATTTACAGATGCAGATATGGCTAGAGATATGGATACCAGAAAGTCCACTACAAGTTATTTGTATACATTTGTGGGTGCAGCAGTATCTTGGGTGTCAAGGCTACAAAGAATAGGAGCCCTCTCTACAATAGAAGCAAAGTACATAGCTGCAACAGAAGCTTGTAAAGAGATGTTGCGGATACAACAATTCCTAGGAGAGATAGGAATAAAGCAGGACAAGTATGTGAGTCAGAGTGCCATTCGCTTAGCGAAAAAACCCAACATTTCATTCAAAAACCAAGCACATTGACTTAAGGTACCGTTGGATCCAGCATGTTTTGGAGGAAGAACAGATATCCTTGGAAAATATCCATACAGATAGGAACCCTGCTGATATGCTTACTAAGATTCTACCACGAAATAAACATGAGTTATGTAGAGGCATGGTAGTAGTCGTTGTGACATGATGACTCTTATTTGGCTTCAAGTGGGAGAATGTTAAGTGTGAAGCCAAATTCACAGAGGATTCTAGATCAAATATTTCTAGATCTCCAGGATTCTACTTTCTACACCACCATTAGTTTCTAGAATCACATGCAGGATTCTAGATCCTCCTACATCGCTAGTGGTTTCTAAATCATTCCAGTTCTCCATCTGAATCACATACATGAATCTAGATCCTTCTTCTGCCTCTATACATTTGTAATTTTTCTGGCCAAGGAAAACAAGCCAAGGCCCAAAGCTTGTTATGTAATGCAAAGTGATTTCTATTCTCCAGTGATTGTTTTATCTATTCCGCTATTTTTGACTAAGTAATCTTATTGTTTCTCCATTTTTTTGTCTCTGTGAATTATTCTCTATTATTGTCGTCTATGTCTCTGAGTATAAATCCGCTATGTGTTATGTATGCTCTGGTATAAAAAATAGATCCCACAACGACTAGTATATGAGCACCAATAGAAGGAGATGGAGTGTCGAGATAGTGGAGTCCCTGTGCAAAAGGGGTATTATTACACCAAGAAAGGAGGATGAGATCCCTGGCGTAGGATGCAGAGGTAGGGCCAAGAAATCATTGGCTTCCCCAAGCGGTGAAAGGTAACAGTAGCAGCCACATCATATGCTTCCCAAAGTTGCAATGGTTCAATGCTTGTGTGTTGAAGTGGTGAATTCAACCATCAATATGTCCATATGTCAAGTCCCCAAAGGCTGCAAAATAGTCAGACTTTTGTTGTAAAAACCCTCATGAATATTTTGGGCCTAGTAAATTAATTTTCTATTGGGTTCAATTTTGTGACTGAGTATGAATATTACCATAAAAATATGTTAAATATTCAAAGGAATTCTCGCTGGAGATTATTCTTCCTCAAATAGAAGACATTTTGTTTGGATGACAAGAGGGTAAGTTTCCAAATTTATAATAGAAGTCAAGCTAGCCAAAATTAAGGAGGTCAAGATTCAGTGTGACACCAAATTTCAGAGGGTCGAATTCTCATAAGGGACTGAGGCCAAGTTATATTAATGATTTGTGAAAATTGGGAAGAGGTCGATTTGAGGAGAATATTGCTATTGCAGAAGTTTATTTCTCGTAGGAGAATAATTTTTCATCTCTTCTCAAAGGCGGTAAATCAATTTTATTGAAGAAAACCAGGGAAAGAGAAGGAAGAATCAAGTGTCAAAATCCTTGATGCAAAGCCATAATTTCATCACTTTACTTTTGGAAACGCCTCAGGAATCAACATAGTACTGCATCTGTTGGTCCTTTGGGTTGCAATATTTTGGTGGATAAAAAATGGTAACAACTTCCAAATCATAAGGAAGAGCAGAACAATATGCCTTTCTCTCGGAAGAATCATGTTATCCTTCAACAGTTAAAGGATATCCGGAAGGAAGAAGTAAAAAGCATGTGTCTCTTTTCACTGGGATCCAAAATGCAAAGAACAAAGTCAGAATATGTCCTCCTACTATTAGACACATTATACATAGCTTTATATCTCATAGAGAAATAAGATTGGAAAGGGTCAAGTTGGGCCTTGATGCCATCCATGCTTACTTTGATACAACCTAGGTTTTTGGAGAATTCTTGTGAAAAGGTTAAACTCACAGTCGTCACTTGTCTTAGTAAAATCTTAGCCTTAACAGTGTCGTTTCCGCCCTATAATGATGACATTATGAGGATGATTTTTCACGTAATGGTAGTATCCCTCCAAGGATTGGACAATATCACCCTTCTTACTTTCTTTCAGAAGTGCAAAATTTTAGAATGCATGGAAAAATCCAAATTTTTTATACTTATGTTGGATCAATAGAATGTGATGACTTAATCCTTCAGATGCTCCAATGCTTTTGCACCAACGTTACAACATCTCATCCAAAATTTGTCAAAACAGAAATGCAAAATATCATGTCCCTAATATTAGGAGAAGATAAGGTCATCTGCAAACAATTGAGGTCTAAATTGTTGGCCATTTGGAGGAAGTAGCTAATTGTATCACCTGTTTCCTATGAACTAGTTGAGGGGTTGGTCAAATAGAACATAAAACTACTTAAAATGAAGTTGACCAAGGAGGAACTAACAAGGATTTTTGAGACAACAAGAATGAACTAAGGAGGAAAGTCTTATGCTTTGTATGAAAGGGATCTTTGGCACTTAATCATTCATGTCCATGTGATAGGAAGGAGGCAACAAGGAAAAAACTGGAGGAAATTACTTCAAACCATAAGGTTTCATCTAAAGGATCCGAATAGTCAAGTAAAAATGGTGAGCAACAAAACAATGTTATTCAAAAAGGTTTGTGGGAAAAGCTGAGGATAATCAATCAGCTTGACAAAGTAAATGGGGAAAGGAAGGAGGTAATTCTTCCTAACAATATGGTAGACTCTTGTAGAACTAAGTCCATAGATCTCCAAGAGGACATCCTTGAAGAGTATGAGAAATAAAGTGTAAATAAGAGTGCACCTATGCATCTATGTCTGAAAACCAAAGAGGACGGACAATAAATTGTCCCCACAAGTGGAGAAGGCCAAGAAGAAGACATTCAAGGAGACTTAAATGAGGAGCCAGTGATGGTAAACCAGTATGATGAGCATGATCATAAGGAGCAACATGAAAAATATGGTATACAGGATGAGCCATTTCTAGAGAGTTGGTCAAAGGTTCAATTTGGAGCTATGATAGTTGAGAATTTGGTGCAGATATATACAAAAGAATATTTAAGTAGGGCACCAAAATTGCCAGTAAAGGACTTTCGGGAAAATATCATGCATTTAAAGATAGATATTATGATGTTGAAGTAGAGAGTTTGGACAGTTTGGGACAATGTCTTATAGGAGAATAAGAAAATTGAGGATCTCATAGGGGTATGTGCCAAATAAACAGCCAACTTGTCTAGTGTCAAGGAGCGACTCAAGTCCCTCACAAGGCAGTAAGAGGAGTACAGTTGGGAGTTTTAGAACAACCCTCTACATGAATACATAGATAAGGCTTACAACACTACTAACATGCCTTTATACATTGAGGATAACAAGGCAAAGTTCTACAAATGGATTATTTTGGATAACCAGGTGGAGCAGCACGAGTTGAGCATCAGGCAGCATCCACATGGTAGACTTATTCCATGTGTAGGAATTCATGCATTACATCCTTCCCACAAGATGGATTGGCGAGAGATTATGAATTGGGACTCTATTGATGGGATATTTTTAGCTAAGGGCATATTGCAACTTGGGCCTTTAAGCATGAGAAATGATGGAGGGCTGAGATGGTATCATATCCCACAGGTCCCAGGACTTAGGTGGCATTGGGATCTAGGAGAATCCATTGGGGGCAGGATTGACCAGATAATTGTTTTGGATCCAGGTATCGAAGGATCCATTCAGGACCATTTAACATAGAGGCATGGAATAGCATAGTGGGTTGTATGGGATCCTGGTATCAATGTAAAGATGCTTCTGTTGTGGATAGAAGTGGATTGCTTGAGGGAAAGAAATATTTGGGCAGGAGGATTTTTAGTATTCCCTTTTCTGGATATGGTCAAATTGGATGGAATCTTCCCATGGTATTTACCGTGGTATTTTCCCATGGTATTGACCTATGGTATTTGTCTTCATTTTTCAAGAGAAAATAATAAAATAAAGTCTCTAGATATTCCATCAAGCCTATAAAAAGGGATAGGAGCGTGACAGTGTACTCATCTGAGTTTGCTTATCTTATTGTGTTTTCTTGAGAACTTGGCATGGCCAGTTCCAGTTTGAGCACGGGACCAAACCCCGCAGTGATCTATGTTAGGTGGTATTGATAGTGCTAGACCCGCCAACATGTTAAGGGGATCTCCCTGATAAGAAGTCTCAATTAAGCCTCAGACTATTTGGTGTAGGAGTCCCACTAGTAGGTCATATGGTAATGCCTTGACCACGATTCTACATAAAGGCAAGTAAGATAACTTTGTCAGTAGCAACTGTGTGACCATTGCAGTAAGTCAAGGAAGGTGTATGAGAGGTTCTAACACATGGGGGTTGAGATGAGTGTGCCCTTTGGCAACCTATAAGAGTACTCAACTAGGAAGGGAACACATGAGTGAATATGAATCACAAGATGGAAAACAGGTCAACTCAAAATCCAAAGTGATGGTTAAACCAACAACATATCTGCAACAAGATTCATATAATTTCATACAAAACAGTTCATACACAACTACGTAAGTTAAACAACATGCTTCACTAAAGAAACTAGAACAGTCCAACTACAATAACAACATATGCATTAAAATGTGTTGGCTCTTATTGTATAAAGAACTGTAAGTTCCAATCATACAATACATCCATGTAAACCCGCTGGCCCCAACAGTGGAATATTACAGCCACATCCACCTGCTCCTCCAAAGAGATGTGCTAGCTCCGTGCAGTGGAGAAGCCAAGGCGCATTAAAATATTGTCCAAGCTCTCCCCAAGATAGTCTTATCGGAATCTTGGCTAACAAAAAATCCTATACAATGAGTTATGAGGGACTATTTATAGCAAAGGGTGGGGTGGCCCTTGACATTTCAGTTTGTAACTGTTCAACTACCCTCATGACTCTCCACCTACTTTATGGATGTTACATCCACTATTAACACTTGACATGACGCTACACTATAATGCACATGTACTCATGTGAGACAACATGGCTTGAGCAAGCCATGCAAGATATTATTGATACTTGGTCCATTGTGATGAGACCAACTCTTTGGCATGCTTGTAATGGTGAAGGTGGTGAGATGATGCAAAAATTGGTCGTCCGTGATGGTGTGCATGCACCTCATGGTGACATCTTGCTGAAATAAACTCTTGCCTCCGTTGCAACTGGTGCATTGGTTCAGCTCCTTCATCCAACTCATTTGCTAACATACACATGGCCTTCTTGGGTGCAGCTGAACCAGAAACACACTGATGCAAATTTTCTGTGCTGGTCTTCAAGTGTGTGTTGGTGGTCATGCACATCAACTTGCCGAAGTATGTGTTCAGCTCCAGTTGGACTTGCTTCTTGTCTTCACCTTGGTGAGTGTGCTGAATGGGTTGGATTGCATGCATATGCATAATGACATGCATGCAGCTAAATCCCCTGCATGCGATCAACAATACTGCTCACCGTGTCTACTCTGTGCCAACTACTAGGATGGATCTTTAACTTGTACAAGCACGGTTTCATCAGTGAGTGCATGTTGTGCCCACTGTTGTTCATGTTCCTAATACAACTCATTCATAGGTCTGTGCAACTTCATGTTCTTCCTTGAGTTGTTGCTTCAACACATGCAACTCCTTCATTGTTCTATTCCCTGTCTTCGCATGATCTTTATGTCGCACCGTCACCTCATAGCCTGAGTCTCCAAAGTTGCTTTCATCATCAATGGATCTGCTTGGTATTGCAACTTTGTTCCACCTTTTTGTTGTTAACAACCTTCCTCTTGAATTCGCTACATTGTTGCATTCGCTATGTTCATTGCATTTGCTAAATTTGATATGTTGCCTTCAACTGATGTTCATGACGCTGCTCATTGCGATATCTTGATGTTCTTGTCTACGAACAACTTGATATCTTCATCAGTAGGCAATATCATAGACATTTGATCGACTACATCTCCAAGTGTGCTCTTAATAGTGTCTTCGACTCTACCCTCTTGAAAATCATTGTACCTGCACTGCTGAGAGGCAGATGAACCCATGCAATACCTCAAGACATGGAAACACTCATGCCAAGAAATATGTCAGTCGAAAAACCAAAATGAACTTTAAAATTGACTTTCAACATACCTGTGTGAATAATCATGAAGGTTGCGCAATTTCGGCCCAGATGTTGGGAGACTGACTACCAAGACTGCGAAAGGCACAATCTGGGTTGCTGGGAGACTAGCTGACTACTGGAACTGCACAATGCATAGTCCAGTCTCGCTACTTACTGCTGGAATTGTGCAATGCGCAATCTTATCTGACAACGGTTGTAGGCTCAGTGACTACATTGTGCAATTTTCTGGGCCAGCAGTCACTTTCCCTCATAAATGTGCAAAACAGTCTTGGAGGATAATGCTTGGGCAAAAATGTGCATTTCTAGATAGGAAGGAAGATCCTTCCTTCCCCAGATTGCGCAATGTTGTCTTAGTGAAGGCCGAGTTTGGACAAAGGTTGGTTTTACTCGCCGATAGGCAACTGAAATAAAATATAACAGTGGATGCATGGCAACACTTAGTAAAGTAAAAGTGATTGACAGTGCATGCAAACATGAATGAAAGATTTAATAAACAGATCAACATGCATGTGGGTGAAGTGAGTCGCCAAATCGATGACCGTTCGTGAAAAACAGTTTCATGCATGTGACATTAGTGAGATAGCAATGAAAAATAAGACATTGCTAGGACAAGCTAATAAACATATAAACGACAATCAATGTCCAAAGAAAACAAGCAAGAAATACTCATACAAGCGAAAACACAAAAAGCGACAGAAATGAAACACAAGTCATGGAAAGCGAGCTTACCCCAAAACAGCTGAGTTGAATATGTCAACAGCTCCTAGATGTGATGTGGGATGTCAAAGCTGCAAGTTTGATGTGAGGGATGAGCTCTATAGTATCCAGATGATGAGTTTTATAACATCGAAGTTCTGATGCACATGCAACAAATCTAGGGAAAGCAACACTTGGTGGGAGGTTTCTGAAATGATCCTTACACGTAACCTCCAACTGCCAAAAATAGGTCCCTAAAACAAGGGATGTCTTTGCATGTTGCCTTGGGAGAAGCATCCCATGCATGCAAGTCTGTTTTGCTCGGTCTCGGAGGGAACCAGTTAACTCAGCTGCACATGCAAGAGGTTGTTTGGTTACTGGGAGAAAATGCACATTTCTGGCTGGGAGCTAGGCTGGCTGCCCAAAAGATTTGTGTAATTTTTGCGCAGAGCAGCTCACCGCTGCCCAAATTTGGGAAAATTCTGGGCTGAGCAGCCTTGTTGGGGAAAATTATGCAATTTTCACTATGAGTGTTGACTGCCAGAATTGCGCACTTCTGGAGACCAACAGGGTGCCAGTCAGGATTGTGCAATTTCTGGAGGGAAGGCTGGTTGGCCTCCAGAATTGTGAAATTTCTTGGGGTAGCTGCTCAACCTAACAGTTGGACCAAGTCCGATGATCAGCCTGTGAGGGGAATGCATCGAGCTGTGATCAACAGGCTACCTTTGTGCCAACAAAACATTGAAGCTTTTGAACTTGACAAAGCAAGGCAAGCTGCTATAAAATGCTGGAAGGGAGCCTCTCAAACGAAGCTAAGGCAAAATTTTGGAGGGTGGTTGTAGTCGCTACAACACTTGGTGACACACTGGTGGAACTCCAGCGCTCTGAATGGATCTTGTTCGTGAAAAGCAAGTCTAACACATCTGGAAGTATTGTTCAGCTCTCAGTTCATCTTAGCTTCACACTAGCTTGATTGTAAGATGTATCATTTGTCAAGCTCTTGGTCGATTGACACACATTCCAAGCCAAGGAAACACATTTGTTTCGATTGGGGTTGAAGGGTATATTGGTGCACAAGCAGTATAGGTGTCAGAGTCTTAGTTTCATCTCTGGTGTTGCTTCACTGCCAACAAGCCTGGACAGTACCTCCGCAGAGTTACTTGCATCACCTCCCTACGCAGGAAGCCTTTCACTTCTTTCGCCTTATTCATTTTCATTTTTCAATTTTTCAACTATGCATAACACTTATTCATTTCAGAGACAGAAGAGGGATCCCAACTTATTAAGAGCAAAAGAGGTTGTTCCAGCAAAAAAGTAGTTCATTCTTTTGACATGCCTGTTAAGGTGTTCCCCCCCACCTTACTCTACTTGACTGAGCTGACAAAGGTTAACCCAAAAACAATCGACTAGATAAGGTGACACTAGTTAGCGCGCAAGCATTGTGTTTTCACCAAGGTTCACTTAAAACAGTACATATTTTCCTTCAATGTATCATGGACAAAAGGTAACAAGCTCTTCATACAAAGGAAAAATGATAGATAACCAAGTAGTGATAGTTGTACATGCCCTCTTGTATTTCACCCAGCTCGTTTCAAGAGTCATACATGGTTTCACACAAAACTAACCTACGAACGAAACAAGAAAACTATGCAAAACAAGCAAACTAACAAACAACAAAGCAAAGCAAAAGCAAAAGCAAAAGCAAAAGCAAACCAAGTAAGAAAACAAGCAAGGAGACAAACAAACAAACAAAGTGTGTAAGCAAACACTACTCATACTCATAAACTAATGGTGCATTGGCTTGATCACGTAAAATGATATTTCCAATGCAGTCATTGACGCATTGGTTGAACCATGTTGGTGAAGACTTGGTCCGCGAGCAACCCAGTTGTGTGAACCAGCAAACAAGAAAGATATAACAATGAAGACAACCACACTCTGTGTTTGACAGTGCCCACAGGACATAAGTGAATGCAAGTGCATGACAGGTAGTCTGTGGACTTATCATGGTGTTGTGTGACACTGCGTGAACCTTTGAAGCATAAGTACACTCTTGATTGTGATATGCAAACAAACGAAAAAAACAAAGATAACTTGCGTTGCGAATGAGTGCTTACAATGTAAGATTCCTCCAATGCATGAACGATGGGATCATGCAATTCGAGTGGAGGAAGTGTGATCTGTGTGTGAGATGGATCTTCAATGCATATAGATGAGTGATGAGGAGCCTTGTGTGATTGAATAGTTTCATGATCAGAAGTGAGACTAACCCCAAGAGAGAGAGGACATGATCAGAAGTGCCCCGATAGTCTTGGGTGTTTCAACTTAATCATTTGATAGATCATCATAAATTGGTGGCTTAGAAATATCAACTATGATAGAGTCATGATTGTGATAAAATACGAAAACAAATGGATCACGACCACCACGATCGGAAAAATCAATGATTTCATCTGCATCCTCATGATCAGATGAATCAAATAGAGGGGTAGATGAAAAGCGAACAAACTCATACTCTGTGTTTCCAGAAAAAACATATGAAAGATCAAGTGGATTTTCAATGAATAGTTTATCCTCTCTGTTGTTGAATGGTGGACCAACATATGGTGAGTCCTAGATCAACAATGGATGCATCCGTGGATGAAGACACACATGCGAAATCATGGATGGTAGGTTCACCAAAGATGTTAGGAAAAAACGAAGGGGGCTCGGACGGAAGGGAGTCCTCCTTTGTTGAGTGATGATACTCAAGCTCCCACTCATACTCATCATGAATGATAGTGCATGTTGGTTGTGCAACACTAACTCCATCGATCGGTTGTTCCTCGTTCACAACAAGTGAAGAGTATGGAATGGATGAACTGTTATTCTGATACAAGTCCATCAATGTTTTCCACATAGCATGTGGAGTTTCCTTGGAGTATCATTTAGAGGAACACCCAAGTGTGAAGACAGAGGTCTTAGAACATAATTCATATAAGAACTCGAAGGACTCAAAACCAATTATGCGCGAAAATTAAGTGAAGTGATGTTGGGAGGATGTGAAAGATGAACAAGTGTGTGAGCATCATCCTCAACTTCGCACAACAGTGGTGGAGCTGTTGAATGAGGAGAAGGTAGACAGTCAGTCAAGACAGTGACTACATCAACATGAGATTGCACAGCGCCCTCATTAAAGAATGTTGAGTGAGGCTTGATCTCAAGATTCTTCTTAGAACAGGCAGATTTCATAAGGCAATACTCAAACCGGTCCCAAAGATAGGAAAATTTCATCTGGCTCCTCAGAGCTTGAAACAGCAAGTCATGGAAGCGCTGCGAAAAATCAATAACCGATTCATGCGGAGCTTTCCATTGTTGTAACAGTTTTTGGTCAAGATAGTCTAGATCAAAATGATAAAAAGTGCCTTCAATGAGATCACAAAAGTGCTCAAGTGAGTGTACATTGTCAGTCGGTAGGCTAAGCATCCATCAACGTGGAGATTCGCGAAGTGTGTATGCAAGCAAAACGCTAGCCTGTTCATCAGAACACCCATCTTCCTCATGAAGCATGGAAAAAAAGTCATGTAGGTACTCAGGCCAGGCCACTTTGCCTTCACCATCATACGTGTAAGTGGACAGGAGATCGAAAAACTCCCCCATGATGGATACATCTTCACGATTCAAAAAAGATCGCCAAAGGAGAAGAGTGCAAGAATCCATGAAATGTATGCAAAGGTTCCAAACTGGATGAGAGGACATAGCTTGTCATCAAGCCCTCCTTCTCGCGCCATAAATATTGACAGTGTTGGACCCGCCAGCGTGTCAAAGGGATCTCCCCGGTAAGAAGTCCCAATTGGAACTCAGACCATTTGGTGTAAGAGTGCCAGCAATGGATCATATGATAATGCCTTGACCGCGATTTCGCACAGATGCAAGTAAGATAACTCTGTCTGTAGCAAGCGTGTGATTGCTGCAATGAATCAAGGAAGGTGTATGAGAGGTCCTAACACATGGGGGTTGAGATGAGTGCACCCTTTGGCAACTTGTAACAATACTCAGCTAGGAAGGGTGTTGGGTTGTGTTATATTCTTTCCACATAGTTAACAAGGGGTTTGAGGGGTACCCGTAACCCCACTTTATGGGGTCCGGGGCACTGTTTTGGACCCTATGTTAGGTTGGGCGAACCCACCTATGGTTTTGTGCATGATTTTCGCACATGTTTTTTGGACGCAATGGTTTTCGGTCCATGGTATTGGATGCGATGGTTTTTTGGCCCATGTTATTGGACGTGATGGTTTTCGGTCCATGGTATTGGATGCTTCAGCATGTATAAATATGTATTGTAACATTGAAAGGAATAGAATGAAAAATCAAGCTGGTAGTCCCGGTTTTGGGATTCAGTGGGAAATCTTTGTGTATATGTGTTTTATGTGTTATGCTCTCGCATTTTTATTTTTCATGTGATTTAGAATTCATATGCAGGTAATTTTTGTACGGGGTTAAAACCTACATTTGATATTAGAGTTTTTTTGGCTTCAAGGGGATGCCTTTGTTGTTGAGGGATTTCGCTCAAGCCTGTGGTAGACCCTGTTCAGTGGGAGACCTACGAGATCGATTCTGGTGGTGAAAGAAGATGGCAAGCAGCGGAAAGATAGAGATTGAGAAGCTCAATGGTTAGAGTTTTGAGTTGTGGAAACTCAATATGGAGGATCTATTGGTGGATAAAGATCAGTGGATCGCGGTAGATCCGGGTACTAAACC
>APFE030049666.1:7318-18696 GCA_000404065.3 Pinus taeda | reverse complement strand
ATTTTTTATTAATGTTTAATTATCTAATACTAATATTATGGGTTTCCATGTTATTTAAACAAATGAGATTTGGTTTTTATTATGTCAAACTTTAAAGCTAAAAATTAACTTTTAACAAAGCAATCTTTTATAACCAATTTGGATGTAGTTCATTGTTATGGCAGTAAAAAATGAATCTCATGAGTCAATTTGGTTGTAGTTCATTGTGATGGTAGTAAAAAATGAATCTCATGAGCCTAGTCCCACCCACAAATTGGTATAGTGCCACCCAAGGAACCATTGATCTTTCTCCATGAATCGGTAATATTATACCAAGAAGCACCATAATGTATGGCATTTCTATTTCCCAAAATTGAAAAAGCACCATAAATCCTTCTACATGAGCATTTTGCTTCCGTATTGTTGAATTAAACATGGCAATACTTTCCAGTGGCAACAAGAATTTATGAAACCCTCATCCCCCCTATCACAGTATATCTTAGAATCCGTCATGTTGGAATGTAGTATCCCTAGTAAGCATATAGGAGTGTAGGGGAACACAACCTCAAAGTCAATGGGAAGCTAAGGGGAAAGGTTTGTGCATCTAAGAGTGATACCTCGATTATATAGATGTGATTTTCTAAGCTATTGCATTAATCAAATGTATATTTGAGGGGGAATTCAGCGATAAAAAAAATGCTTGACTAAATTTTCATACACAAGGGTTGATTCTACTTCGAATTTTGATACTTTGTGTTTACTCACTTTAATGTCATTATCTATAACTAATAATTTGTAATTCCTTGTTTCATTTGATCTCATTTTATTTCAATTGTGAAGTGACTAAGCCTTGAACCCCAAATCCTCATAGCTAAGATTTACAAAGTATGCATTGCCTCATTTCCTCTCATTTTGCTTCAGTTAAATGGAGCAACTATGCCTTAGCCCCAGACCCACACAACTAAGCTTTGCACACTACATAATCCTCTCTCTCCTTGGTATTGCACTTGGTTTAGATATACTTTTCTTAGAAGAAAAGCAATGTCTCATTAAATACCTTACATGTTAACTTATCATCTGATCTCATTACATTTTCCAAGCATTGAGGACATTAATAAAATTTCAAAATTCAATTTCACACTCATTTGATGTAATCACCATGTTTTGTCAATTTCAGGTAAACTCTACAAATAAATGTAAGTAATTATTTTGATTTTTTTCATTGATTCTAAATTAGCAAGTGAGAAAATTGCAGATGCATCTTTATTATTAAAGTACATCATTCGAAAAAACTCATCAAACTAAAGATGGTAACTTTATGGAGTGTATGTTGGGATCCCCAAATAACACTACTTTCAGAAGCTGGGTTCAGATTTTACCCAAAATGCAAGAACCCAAAGTGAGAAGCTATTTAAAAGTTTATAAACATGATATATTATATAAAAAAAAAAAATTGAAGAAGTACACAATACAAAAAAGTTTTGTATCTAGTATCATTCTAGATAGAGAAAATTACTCATTAGTCTATCTATGACATGAGTAAGAATTGCTACCCACCTACTTTCAAAATCATCATGGACATTTAAATATTAAAAAAGGAATTGATTAAGCTACCTATGACTAAACAAGAGTTATTCCCCACCTTTCCAAACTATCATGTACATTTAAGCTATCATATTTTATCAACATCCTTTCTATGATGCAACACGTTACAACTTTCCATTATATTTATGCATTATATGAGTTGATGTACTTGTAAGGTGCATAAATTCCAAAATAATTGTCCATACCCATGTTTCCACTAAATTAATTGTTTAAGTAACAGACACATTTTATTGTAGGAAGAATGCATCAATCAAACACTTCTCTACTCATAGTTTACAAACCCAACCAATTTTTCATACACAAACACATTCAAGACTAATCCACAATAACAAACAATGCTCAAAACAATATTCTTCATCAAACATCTACCAATGCATAAACAATGAGACAAGAGACACATAGAATATGTGATCAACAAGGGCCAAAACCTCTCCAACATGAGAGGAAAACCCAAACGAGATCTTCTTCTTATATAGACTTCAATTGACAAATGCCAAGACCATGGCCTAGACCCTTGACTCAATGACCTCTCCAAGACCAAGTCACAACCCTCCTTGATTCAACTTCCTTATTTTTCCTTGAGTCAACGATGATCAGGCTTCTTCCTTCAATAACTCGACTATCCTTCTAATCTGAAATGAGAACTAAGATAATTAATAAGGTGTTACAGACTTATGTGCATGGATTAGTCTATGTCATTATATGCAATGGATCGATAAGATTGCGAAATGCACAGACAATGTAGCAGAAAATAAACATAATAGATAACACATGGCATAGCAAATTTAATAAGGAGTTCACCCAATACTCATGGGCTACATCTCCCGGTCCAGCCTTCAGTGGTAGCCTCTCTATCATGTCTTCAAGTAGATTTTTGTTTACAATAGTGATCTCAATTTTAGCCTCACACACAAACAGATTACAATAACAAGAGCTTCACTTGAATCCCTCAAGCTTCCTATGAGTACACAAACTCCCACACAGCTCTCAATATGCTCTAAACTCTGTCTCGCATTGGCTTTTGAAAACTACTTGCCTGTTTCCGTGCTATCTATGGCTTTTAAAGCCATTCTAGGCTACCTTCTCATTTCATTTCCTCGTCCTTCAGTCTCCCGAACCTTTGTCCGTTCGAATCTCTCTTCCAGCGTTTCCCCGGTATGGCATAATGCTTGAAGGGGAGGTGGCCACTGATTCTGTAACGTAAGAATGCTTGGGACCCTTGAACTCCATCGGATTCCCAAACGCGGCCGTTTTTCATCAACACAGAGAAATATGCATAAAACAGGAAAAATCTGCCAAAACATGATACATCGAACTTCAAAGTCCTTTAAATATGGTTCAATCCCCTATCAAGTCCGCCCACCGGTCACATATCGCATATCGGGATGGCTCTGTCTCTGTGTATTTCGTTTAATATGAAAATACACTAAAACACTGTAAATCCCCGCATTCCGGACTTGGAATTCTATTTAATATTGTTAATGAACCTTCTCGGGTCCACAATATCGCATCAGCGCCTTTCCCTTTGGTTTTTCGTTTGTTCGCGAAAATGTGATTTACAAAGGAAAACACAATTTTCCAAACTTCAATATATATGCAATTCCGCCTATCGGATTATCGGGTCCGTAATATCCCTGCCCTTATGGGTATTGGCCCCACTCCACTACATAGTTCTGATGCGATGTGACGATGTGATATATCGCAATCGCTCATCACAATAACCCTCAGGCCATTATAAAGTGCTCCTCTGCATACTCTAACAACAATCCACATATTTAATATGGGTCGTCGATCTGCGCACTTGATCGACGGTCCAGATTCACTCCAACATTCGCTCATCACAATTTATATATATAAAGTGTTGATCCTTGCCGATAGTCTCCACTGATTGCGATTTCCCGATCCAATCTAGACCATTGATCAGCCAGATCGGACGGCTACTGTGCATCACTTATTCCGCCTGTCTTTTTATTGATTTCACAAGTTTTCGGCCTCCCAATAGTGTTTCTCCACCCTGCTAAGGGTGTCCCTCTTTCGATGTTTTCGATCCTTTGAGGGATTTTTGGCTTTGGCATGATTTTTAATAGATTCATGAAGAGTTAGAGGGCATTCTTGGATCCATTTGGATCATGCCTTCCCACTAAAAAGGCTTTTGGACCACCAAAAGTTGGGTTTCAAGCATTGTTTAAGTGAGGATACAGCTGCCTCACTTGCCCAATCTCTATCCATTTTGCACTGTTGGGTTTTGAACCTTTGAGTCCAATCCTTTGGTATCGACATCTCCTCTGCACGTTGTCCTCACCTTCCTATCCAGAACTGTATCTTCCTGTACCTCATTGAGGTATTCAGGCAACAGATCATCAATGGAAGGCAATTGACTTTGCTCTTCAGGATCTTTAATTAATGAAGGTTCAAATAGTCTTAGATTTTCTTCATTTACTATTGAATATATGTGCATGTATGCTGATAGATCAAGGCGGAAAGCATTCTCACCAATTTTCTCAAGTACCTTAAAAGGCCCATACCTTATTGGCTTCAGCTTCTTTCCTTCACCTTGCATTCTATCCTTGTTAATATACAGCCATACTTGATCGTCAACTTGGAAGTTGTGCTCCACCCAGTGTTTATCATGCCTTGCCTTGTATTTGGCTTGGCTCTTTTGCAGTTGTTCCTACACTGCCTAGTGAATCTCTTGGATCTATTCAATGAATCTGGTTGCTTTATCCACATCACTATGTCCAACAACTGCTATGTCTTTTTCAAATACAAAATCCAAAGGAGACCTTGGTATAAAACCAAAACAAGTCTCAAAAGGAGATCTTTGTGTAGAAGAATGTTTAGCACAATTGTAAGCATGTTTCACATAACATAAATGTTCATCCCAAAGCTTGGGATGCTTGATGCAATAACCCCTGAGCAACTGGATCACTATCTGGTTGACTAACCCTGTTTGGCCATCTATCTGTGGATGGAAGGCTGTGCTTTTTTTCAGTCTGGTGTCTATTAATTCCCACAGACTTGACCAAAACTTCACAATAAATGGGGATTCTCGATCAGATACGATGGAAGTGGGTGACCAAAAATGCACCCAGACATGATGAAAGAACAATTTCACTATTTGTTCAGCTATAATCTGCTTATTACAATGTATTAGAATACACATTTTGTTGAACCTGTCCACAATAATATATAAATAGTCATGCCCCTTTCTATATTTTAGCAATCCCCCAACAAATTCCATGGAAACACTTTCCCAAGGACGGGAAGGGACTGGCAGTGGAGTGTACAAGCCTAGTTTTCTATTGTTGGGCTTTCTTTTAGCACACATGGTACACCCTCTTACATATCTAGAAATTGTTTCATGCATTTTTGGCCAATAGCAAAGTATTTGTAGTTGGTGCATTGTTTTTCTTACACCAAATGACCTATATCAAGAAGTATTGCTTCCCTAATTATATTAAATCCTCTCTTTGTGGAATGCATACCTTTCCCCAAATAAACAATATGGTCCTTAATATAGAATCACTTATTCTACCTTTTGCCATTACTTAAAGCTCAATACATCTTTAAAGTCTATATCTGAGCATATGTTCAAGTAGCTTCCATGCATTACTGGTAATCTTAAGTATAGTAGATACAATATCATGGTCTGACAACATATCTGCAGCTTTATGTGTATGCCCTATATCTGATGACTAAATGAAATTGTTGTAGGAAACCCATCCACCTATAGTGTCTTAATTGTTGCAACTTAGTTTGTGAGTGCAAGTACTGAAGTGGTTGATGATCAGTATGTATTATTGTTTCTTTTCCCATTAAGTAATGTTTCCACTTCTTCACACTCTGAACTAATGCATACAATTCTTTATCATATGTAGGATAATTAACTACTGCACAATTAAAATTCTTAGAATGGTAGCATATGGGTTTACCATGTTGCATCAACATTGCTCCCATGGCATAGTCATTGGCATCTGTTTTGATCTCAAATGGTTGTTGAAGATTTGGCAATGCTAGTACTGGTGTTGTACTAATTTTTTCTTTCAAGGTGTCGAAGGCTTTCTGCTGTTTGCCTCCCCATTGAAACACCTTGTTCAATCCCGTCAATGCATGTAAGGGAGCTGCAATTAAGGAAAAGTTAGCAATAAACTTTTTCCAATATTGTGCTTCCCCTAGGAAGCTTCTAACTTCAGTAGCAGAGCTAGGTGTAGGCTAGTTTAAAATAACTACAACCTTAGAGGGATCTATATTCAATTCACAACCCCCTACTACATGACCCAAATAATTCAAAGATGTTTTTCCAAATTCACATTTTGATAATTTAACATAGAGATTTTCTTTTTTCAAAAAATCTAGAGTTTGCTTTACATGCTGCAAATGTTCTTCCCATGTTTTACTAAATACAAGAATGTCATCCAAATATACAATTACAAAATCATCAATAAAATGCCTGAGTACATCATTTATTACTGTCATGAAAGTGGCAGGAGAATTAGTTAAATGAAAAGGCATAAGTAGCCATTCATACAGCCCTTGCTTTGTTTTGAAAGCAGTCTTCCATGCATCTTGCTCTGCTACTCTGACCTGATGGTAACCACTACGTAGGTCCAACTTGGAAAAGTAAATAGCTTCCTTCAGCTGATCCAATAGAACATCTATGCGAGGAAGGGGATAATGATTCTTGATCGTTATTTTATTCAGTGCTCTGTAGTCAATGCACATCCTCCACGAACTGTCCTTCTTTCTCACCAACACAATTGGAGATCCGCATGGTGATGTGCTTGGTCTTATGAACCCTTTCTCGAGTAGCTCATGTACCTGCTTCTTGATTTATGCATTCTCTAAAGCGGATAACCTATACATTTTGATGTTAGGCAATGGAGCATCTTGCTGCAAATTAATATCATTTACAATTTCCCTTTTTGGTGGAAGACCTTTAGGTTCTTGAAATAATATATCATATTCTGCAACAACCTTTTCCAAATCAGCTTGTTGTTTAGCATCATAGCCTTCAAATACATTTGTTTTTTAGGTTTATTTTCCTTTACAACCATCAGCAAAAATTGCTTCCATGAATTTACAATCCTTTTCATTTTCCCTGAGTTCATGAGAGTATAGTTATTTTTGAGTTTGTGAGCTCTTACATTATATTCTATTCCATATTTAACAAGTTGATACTTATTTTCTACTCTATATAAAATTGCTTTTATATCATACAAGTAAGGACTTTCTAAAACAATTCCACATATATCCAATGGAATTACATCTAACTCAACCTCATCTACAAATGATGAACCAATGGCAAACCTAAGTTTACATTGTCTAGTCACTTGTAGCTTTGCTTTATCACATAACCAACCCAATGGATATGGCTTCTTGTGAGGTGTGGTTAGTAATCCCAGTTTCTTTACAATTGCTTCAGAAATTAAGTTTACTTGTGAGCCACTATCAAACAAAGTATCAATGTTTTGATGCTTGGAAATAACTCTAATATGGAAAGCTCATGTCTTCTTCTCTCATTTTCTTCACTATCAATAGTTTGGGCAAAATTACTAGAAGATGCTTCAGAATTTTTACCTTGTATACCTGTGGCAATGATGGTTGTTTCATCACCTAAGTCTGACCCCAAATATTTTTGAACAGCAGTAGCAGCTTTCTACTTCTTGCCATCGAACCTCTTGGGTTTCAGCTTTGGATGCAAAGTCCAATAATGTTCATCATCATGTCCATCCTTCTTGCAGTGAGTGCATGAAGGTTTGGTCTTTTGTACAGCATTGGCCTTCCTCTCTTTCCATTTCTGCTTCCTCTTTTCCTTTTTCTTATTTGCAGTGGGTTTGGATGGTCCCCCAATCTCTGGGTTCACATTCTTGCCTCTTGATTCTAGATGGGTAGCTTGAACAGATACCTCATCTATGCTAGTAGGGTTAAACATGAGAATGGTATGTCTCAAATAACTATGTAGACCACCTATATACTTCAGCAAAGTTTCAAGTGAGTCTAAAGAAATACCTAGAATCAAAGCTCTTTTTCTAAACTCTTGGGTGTAACTTTGTACACTTTGCCCTTTCAATTGGCAAAGAGTTTTCTGACTCATCATAGCTTGTTGCGTATAAGCTAGTGGATAGAATTGTTTTTTAATGGCAGAAACAAATTCACTCCATACAGAAAGAATTTTACCATGCTTTTTCAAGTCAGCTTGTGTCCTGCCTTCGCACCATACCAAGGCAGTTCCTCCAAGGCGTAGGTTGGCTAGCTAAATCTTACTTCTGTCTGATTCAATGCTCTACACCCTACAATACACATCAATCTGCCTAATCCAGTTATTCAGCTTCTCTGCATTTAACTCTCCATCATATATTGGCAAATCAAATTTAACATCTAATTTAATCAAAGATGCTTTCTTCTTTTTATTTTCAGGACTATTGGGAGGTGTGGGAATCTTTTCTTCTTTCCCTTTGCCTTTAGAATGGTCATTTAGGAGAGATTCTTCTGCTCCTTTGCCATGCTGGGAAGTTGAAGAATATTTACTTCAACCTTTCTTAAATTCTCTATACATTTCTTTTACCATGGCTCTCATAGTCATGAAACTGTCCATGAACTGAGAGTCTGATTCCAAGCGAATTTCTTTTGACATTTTCCTCCTAGTATAGACTCTACCAATTTCTAGGTTAGATTCAACCAATTCTCCTTTTCCTAATTTAAGCTTTGATCTAGTTATCATTCACAAATAGTCCAACACAAGCATGTCTAACCTTAGCAACCTAAAGCTCTGATACCACTTGATCTGAAAATGAGATCTATGATAATTAATAAGGTATTACAGACTTATGTGCATGGATTAGTCTATGTCATTATATGCAATGGATCGATAAGATTGCGAAATGCACAGACAATGTAGTAGTAAACAAACATAATAGATAACACATGACACATCAAATTTAATAAGGGGTTCACCCAATACTCCTGGGCTACATCTCCTACTCCAGCCTTCAATGGTGGCCTCTCTATTATCTCTTCAAGCAGAGTTTTGTTTACAATAGTGAGCTCAATTTGAGCCTCACACTCAAACAGATTACAATAACAAGAGCTTCACTTGAATCCCTCAAGCTTCCTCTAAGTACATAGACTCCCACACATCTCTTAATCTGCTCTAAACTCTGTCAGACATTGGCTTTTGAACACTGCCTGCCTGTTTGCGCTCTGTCTGTGGCTTTTAAAGCCATTCTGGGCTACCTGCTCATTTCATCTCCTTGTCCTTCGGTCTCCTGGGCCTCTATCTGTTTGAATCCCTCTTCTAGCATTTCCGAGGTATGGCATAATGCCTAAAGGGGAGGTGGCCACCAATTCCGTAACGTAAGAATGCTTGGGTCCCTTGAACTCCATCGAATTCCAAAACGCAGCCGTTTTTCATCAACACAGAGAAATATGCATAAAACAGGAAAAATCCACCAAAACATGATATGTCGGACTTCAAAGTCCTTTAAATATGGTTCAATCCCCTATCGGGTCCGCCCACCGGTTGCATATCGCATATCAGGATGGCTCTGTCTCTGTGTATTTCGTTTAATACGAAAAAACACTAAAACATTGTAAATCCCCACATTTCAGACATTAAATTTTGTTTAATATTGTTAATGAACCTTCTCGGGTCCACAATATCGCATCGGTGCCTTTCCCTTTGGTTTTTCGTTTGTTCGTGAAAATGCAATTTACAAAGGAAAACACAGTTTTCCGAACTTCAATATATATGAAATTCCACTTATCAGATTATCGGGTCTATAATATCGTTGCCCTTATGGGTATCAGCCCCACTCCATTACATAGTTCCGATGCGATGCGGCGATGCAATATATCACAATCGCTCATCGCAATAACCCTCAGGCCATTATAAAGCGCTCCTCTACATACTCCGACAGAAATCTTCCGATTTAATATGGGCCATCGATCTGCGTGCTTGATTGATGGTCCAGATTCACTCCGCCATTCGCTCATCGCAATTTATATATATATATAAAGCGTCGATCCCCGCCGATAGTCTTTGCCGATTGCAATTTCCCGATCCGATTTGGACCGTTGATCGACCAGATCAGATGGCTATTGTGCATCACTTATTCTGCCTGTCTTTTTATTGATTTCATGGGTTTTGGGCCTCCCAATAGTGTTTCTCTACCCTGCTAAGGGTGTCCCTCTTTCGATGTTTTCGATCCTTTAAGGGATTTTTGGCTTTGGCATGATTTTTAATAGATTCATGAAGACTTAGAGGGAATTCTTGGATCCATTTGGATCACCTTCAAATTCCAGTTCCATGGATCAAATCTATAGTTCTTGGCCCTCTTACATAAACCCTAGAATGTTTGGTTGAGCAACCTTTTGAACCTTGATCTTCTTCACTTGGATGGTATGAACTCTTATTATAATTCGGTGTGTAACCTTGCTTATCTTCTTCCTTGATTTGACTTCTTGGACAACAACAAGATATTCAACCTTTTCTGTAGTAGATATTTCTTCCTTCCTTTGCACGTGTGGATCTATTAGCCCTAAAACAAACCCACAAACAACACCAAAATCTTCTCTCTTTGTTTCCTTCTCTTGGTTGGTTATCTTCACACTTCTTATTATAGACTTACTTAACCAAATTTTCTTGTCCACAAATGGAGGATGAGCTACCCTATATATAGTGTTTCGTCCATCAAAAACACTTACTAGGAAGTGTTAAGGAGTGTTAGGGGAACACAAGGGAGCAATAGGTGAAAATAATGCATGCAAATGAACGATTAAGATTTTGTGACATGAAGTGTTAGTGAGTTCCAGGTGTGTTAAGGAGGGAGTGATAAGGTATGCTAGGCAATGTTAAGGCATATTAGAAGTGAGGGAAACATGCCAAGATGTGTCAGGTGCTAGGGTGTGCCAATGCATGCCACGAAGTGTTATAGTGCCAGGGAAACATAAGGGAGCACTAGTTTCAAATGCATGGAAATGAATGACTAAGAGTGTGTGACAAGGAATGTCAGCGAGTTCTAGGTGTGCTAAGGAGGGGACAACAAGGTATGTTAGGTGGTGCCAAGAAATGCTAGTGTTAGGGTGACATGCTAGGGTATGCCAATGCGTGTCAGGGTGTGCCAATGCGTGTCAGGGAGTGTTAGGGAGTGTGACATAAAAACAAAGGAAAACTAGTTCAAAATGCATGGAAATGAATGAATAAGAGTGTATGATAGGGAGTGTCAGTGAATTCCAAGTGTCCTCAAGACGGAGTGAAAAAGTTATATGCTAAGTAGTTCCAAGGCATACAAGAGTGCCATGACATGTCAAGGAGTGGTACGGTATGATAGGGAGTGCTAAAGCCTGCCATGGCATGCAGGGAATGCCAACATGTGCCACATAGTGCCAAGGGATTGTTACACATGCCAGGTGCTATGCCATGTCAAGATGTAAACTATGTTGCTTAGTTGTTTTATGGACATGGTTAGACGTGAGCCTTGACTCGGTAACTTCTTAAGTGAGATGAGCTAAGATTGGGCATGAGTAGCCTAAGATGAGTTATAGGCCATTCTTAGGTGAACAAGGGATAGTATAGATGTAGTAACTGTAACTTGGTCAAGATGTTGTAGTTGAGGTAGGACTTGGTTGGTTCCCAAGTCTTAAAACCCATAAGGGTAGTTATGAGGGCATGATAGCTAAGGAGTTCCAGGGCATGCCAAGGAATGAAAAGGTGTGATAACACATGCCAGACAATGTCAATGCATGTCGAGGAGTGTTGGGGAGTGTGAGGTCATCACAAGGGAGAACTAGGTAAA